>JAKXYG010000565.1:40000-80000 GCA_025895645.1 Cardicola forsteri | reverse complement strand
GTACTTTGAAGTTTTGCCACTGAGTTCTCTTGGTTGACTTTTACACACACACACACACACACACAATCCTGTTATTAGATTTATGCTGCTTACACTCCTTTGTCATAATTTAATAAGATGGTGTCTTCTGATTGCTTTAAAAGAGGCTAAGATTCTATACTAGCGTTTCAATTAGGCTTCAGAGTGGTAACGGTAGAGTTACAAATAATAATAATATTAATACTACTACTACTAATTATTATTATTTGGTTTTATTGGTGCCTTAAAAGTATGTTAAAAATTACGTGCCACAATCACATTTCACTACATGACATCATTGCATTTAGATGAAGAAAATTGCTTGGTCAAATCCTACGTTTAGCCCCCGAAGGACCAAAAAGAATGGTTTTGGAATGGACAGCTGATGATGGCAAAAGAAAGGTTGGGAGGTAGACTACAGAAAACTTGGCTAAGAATCATTCAGGAAGATCTAATTGAAATGAATATTTTATGGGATCCAAAAAAAACGTTTGACAAAATGTTCGAATTTATAAAAAGATTTTGTTGTTTCACCTTCTTTTTGAATTATGAGATTTAGCTGTAACTGTTATTTTATTACCCTATGCTTAATTTAAAGCGAAATAGTTATGTAATAATAATAATAATAATAATAATAAAAATAATAACGGTTGAATATTTTTAGAGAAATAAGCATTTTTAGAAAGTGGATATTTCGTAAAGTTTGGGAGGAGAACCCATATTTAGTAGAATGGTAATGTAACTCAAACGCATTATTACTGGTTTTGTGCTTAGCACTTTAGATACCTCTATTTTTGAAGTATAAGCAAAGTTTTATTAACTATTTTTTACCTTATCTGAAACAAGAATATTTCTAATTAAACATTAATAATAATAATAATAATTATTATTGTTATTATCATTATTAATCATTTTTCATCCATTTTGGTTGGTGACGTGGTCACCTCTTCATTATTTCCCATATTTATACGACATGTAGAACGATCGATTTCGATAGCTTGACAAGCGTAGACAAACGTGGAAAAATAACAAAGTTTCTTGGCTGGTAGACGGCATCCTTGTGACGTCGCCACTGTTCGCAAAAATTGACGAAGCCGCCTGATTTTTTGTCAGGGTTATCTCCCTTAACCCAAGGGCTACATATAATATACGTATACATTTAGATACCTTTTAAGTATCCTGGGTGTATGTTCGCACCACCGCCGTAGCGGAAACCCAGTTATACCGCTGTGCACTCGGACCCTGCTGTTACTAGTCTAGATGCCTGTTGGCACCTAGTCCAGGATGCACCACGTGGAGGACTAACAGTCAGGAATATCACCATCATTGGAAATTGAGACTTTATAAGCATTACTCAAATCCTCAGGATCATTAGCATCCAATCATTATTAATATTATTATTATTATTATTATTATTATAACTTAACTTCGCCTAGTTTGGATCAGAAATAATTCAATCTAACCAGTCCCAAGCCTGGATAAAGGGGGAGGGTTTGAGCGCAAAGTTAGCAACCTGGCCTTTGTAAAAAAGTTATACTCCGACGGAAACAAACAACGGCAAAGAAGTGACCGCATGTATCTAAATCTCAGAGTTACATAGATGACAGGTTTGAGTGAAAGCCGAAAAGAAAGCTCAATCTTGTGTTGTTGCAAAAAGAAAAAAGCTTCAAAATAAATAAACTGACGGTTAAGCCTAGAATATATTTTTGTAAGTTGTTTTCAATCCCCCAAGTTGTTTTTCATAATTATGTATAAAATTCGCTTTATGTATTTTGCTGCTATTTTTTCTATTTATCAACTAATTCATTTAATATTTTTTTCAAAACTATATATATTTATTTTTCTTTATTTTATTTATAATTGCTAATTGAATATTTTACGGGAAACATCTTTTAGCAGTGGACATTTTAGTGTCGGTGGTGGGATTCGAACCCATGGCCACCCAGGTCCTATATATATTAAACATTAGCTGTCATACACTATTAATGGGTCATCAAAAGTAGAATATTACAATTGTTCAGTTGGATTTATTCAACCAGAAGCACTGCGCAACTGTTTCATTTTTTTTTGAAATTATCAGCAGTGCATACCTTTCAAGTCTTATACACATGAACTTGAACCCACTCTCTATTTGGTGTCAGGCTAGTTCTTTTATCACTGAGCTACGAGGGGTTGAACTTAACCCTGTAAATTTATTATTTATAGTGAATCTGATCAATCTTAATTACCCAGTGTCCTCAAATGCTGTCCGTCAAAGTTAAAAATGTAATGTACAATCATATGAAAGGCATAAAAAAGTCTTATCATAATATAAAAATTTAAATTAAAAAAATTTATTTATGTGAAAAATAAATTACAATTTAACCGTATACGTATATGTATATAGGCATAAATGCTTTTTTACATATATTTAAAATAACGTTTACACACAACTGATATATATATATATATAATAAACGAAAATGGATATAAAATGTTATTCATTTTGGTGCAAAACTTAACACATTCATTTTTGCAATGAGAGAGGTAGATGATAACCATTTGTGTTACAAACGCCATTCAAACACACGTTTCGATCTTTTTCAAAACGTAGCACTTTTTGCATTCGACTCGGCAGCACCAAATGAATTTGCAATGACACGATTCCTGGACGTAATAGTGATGCGTTAAAAATCCCCGACCGCAGCACAAGTGGCGACAAACGTTAGTCGAATCGACGCCCGCCGTCGAGTTACACAAACGACCTTGAGTTCCAAAAATATGAAGGTCATTGTGGGGATTGCAAAATAGGTTGTTGGGAACGGATTCGTAAAAGACGAGTTGTGAATAATCGGGCTGATCGATATTGGGATAGGACGTTGGCGGAAAAATGGCTGACAGTGCTGGACGCCATACGGTTAGACGTGACGGTCGTTTTTTTGAAGTCGGAGGTTTAAAAGGAGTGAAGCGTATAGCAAGTCGGTTGTGTAATGTTTTGGAATGGGCTAAGGTACGTTTATAACGGTTTGACAAGAGGTATTTGGGATGTTGATTTGCTACGGAGTAGGGAAAAAGTTGGAAGAATTATTGTTGCGTTAAATGTTTTTTAGTTAACGTACATTATTTACGATTTTATGATTAAAAGTCAGTCTGCTTTTTGGAAAGTGATTAAAATATTTTACCAACCTTGCACCTTGATGTTTGATTATTCTAGAATTAATTTTCCATTTTTAAGTATCCTATTAATAATGATAAGCATGAGATTAAAAAGACTACTTTATGTAAATTAGAGTTAGTTTGAATATTTCAATAGAAGAACTTTCTTATTGTTAAATTCAAAATATATTGAACGGTCACCTTACACGATTCACGTTAATAAATTTTCTTGATTAATAGGCTGCATGCTGGGGGTGGCCTAGCGGTTGAACACTCGAATCGAATCCAGGTGTGAATGGGTTCGATCCCCCCAACCGCCGACACTAAAACACGGTTTACGTTCGGCTTCACCAAAATGTCCACTGCTTAAAGATGTTTTGTGAAAACATTTAAAGTAGCAAAAATAAAAATCAAGACAAAAACGTTTCTTACCCAACTGTACTTTCACCAAATTTTTGTCATAAATTTCCTTCAACGAATTGCCTAAAACACGCATTCTGGGAGTTCGTCTGTAGCATGTCCTCAGTGTGCAGGATCCACTTGTTCCATGGCAACGACAATATCGTTCCATGTTTTTCATGACGAGCTGCATCATCAAATAAATAATATGGTAGTTTTGACAAGAACGAAACTGATTCATATAAATTGAATTCTAGTTCAAGTTGGAGGTGGTCTAGATATAGAACGCGTTCGACTCAAACCAAGGTGGCCATTGGGGTTCGAATCCCACTACCGGTGCACTAAAATGTAGGCCCACGTTCGGCTAAAAGATGCGCATTTCCCGTCAAAGTACTCCAGGTAACAAAAATGGAAAAATATATCATTTTACACTTGATCAAGCTGACCAGATATTGAAGGTGTCAAATGTTTAGGTTAAAGTTCAATCCAAAATTTAAAAAACAGTTGGTTTGTACTACCATATTAAAATTTCAAAACTGCACAATAATTATAATTTTTTTATTAATGGGTTTTCAAGGAATTTTATTAGATGTGTCAGACTCACTTGAATAATAAATCCACTTGATTTCAGTCAAACCAGGAGCTGTTTTAATTCTTATTTGGAATTATCAGCCGTGCAAACGTTTCAAGTTTTACACACACACACACACGCTCTATCTGGTATCAGACCAGCGCCTTAACCACTTAATTATTGGCCCGACTGACATAAATGATACCAATTTTAAAATAAAAAAAATAAAATCAATAAAAACAAGCGTTTGAGGGCTAAACCAATTGTATTTTATAGAAAAATGATACATTTATTCTATACATCCATGTAACAAGTCTTATGAAAACAATATTGTTGAAACGTGGAATACAATGATTAATTAAATTAATGTTGCTTTAATGTTACTACGTTCATAAATAATTGAATGAACAGAGTTTAAATAGTCAAAAATTGTATTGTAATTTAATATTTATTATTATTATTAACACCTTTTAAAGAGGTATAGAAATAGACCGATCTGACCAGTCCCAAGTCTGAATAAAGGAGGAAGGTTTACGACACGTTAAAACTTTTGAATGGTTATAATGCTTTATATTGGTTCGATACAGAACCATATGACAAAAACTAACCAGAAATAGCGACTTCCTTATAAAAGAAGCAGCAGAAATACTCAATCTTGTGTACCAAGGTGGTTTAGAGGTACAGCGCTCGAATTAGAATCTTGGTGGGCATCGGGGTTCGAATCCTACCACCGGCCCACGTTCGGATTCGCTAAACAATGCTCACTTCTGAAAGATGTTTCTACTAAAACATTCAAAGTAGCAAACATAAAATAAATAAATAAACAACACTATGCAAAGTTATTTTCAATAATGAGATCACATTTGCTAATATAAAAATGTTTAAATAATAATTCAAAATTAGCAGTGTGTTGTTTAGTATAACGTACCATTTGGAACAGATTTGATTTATTTAAACTGCAAAAACCTAGTTGAGAAAAACCCGACCTTCGTACATTTGATTATCTACAGCTCCGATTTAAACATTATTAATCTTATTTTGGGTTTTTTTTCAAGGCTAGGTTAACAAGCTGTAAAATAACGTATTATTTATGTTATAAAAAATCAAATTTCGAAAGCTTTTATTGGTACCATAACAGCCTCAGAATTAAAATGGCTGGCAGAAGTTATAAATAGAAGTGAATGTTAGTTGAATTGTTAACATTACCAAGTTTGTAACGTTTTCTTATATATTCATGTATATTGGTCAATAAAATTCTTTTCTTTAACAAATTGCATGTGTTTGTTTTCAAGCATTATTATTTATTGCTAGAACAACTGTTCTTGTATATTTATTAATAAGTGTTAGATATATCTATGATAAGTTAAAAGTGCTAAATATTCTTAAACATCATAGTAGGTCAATATAGGATTCAATTTCGCTTGGTAGCAGTAGACACTTTACCAAAACCAACCGCGGGTCCACATTTAGTGCCGGTAGTGGGAATCAAACACCCATGCTCACCTAGATTCAAATCGAGCGCCTCGGCACATACATATACCTTAGAAAACGTTTTTAGTATCATTGGGATATGTACTCAGGTAGCGTAATTATATCGCTGTGTACTCCATCCCCTATTACACTAAGTTAGGTGCTTCAATGAACTTACGCGTCTGCCAACTCCATTGTTGTGCAAATTCATTTCGAATCGAATGTGTGATCCTTGTTCCATTTGGTCCAAAAAACGGCGCGAAAATCGCCGACTAAAGTGGATATTGTGATCGCATCCTTGCCACTGCCAATCGAAAGCCGGTTCCGACCGACCTCGGTTGTTACAAGGACAATTGTCAATGTGGCTGAGACATGCTTCGGCAACAGCTTGGACAATTCCTGCGTTGATAATCGAATAGACGAATGCAGTTTGTGGTATGCCTGTCAAGTGAACAATTTGTGTTATTATTATTATTATAAAAACCCTTTTGATGTAAAAAATAAGCATGGGGTAATAAGATAACAATTATAGCAAAAATTAACATCAAAGTCTCGTAATTCAAAGAGAACATGAGACAACAAAATGTTTCCTGTGTATTTGAACATTCTGCCAAACGTTTTGCTTGTGCCCATGAAACATTCATTTCAATTAGATTTTCCCGAATAGTTCTTAGCCAAGTTTTCTTTGGTCTGCCAACCTTTCTTTACCGTTTACAATTGTTCATTCCAAAACCGTTCTAGCTGGTTTTTTGGGCGGTAAACGTAGAATTTGACCAAGAAATTTTCTTTGTTTAATTGTAATGATGTCATGGAGTGAACGAGAGTCAGTTCTTTTCATGATCTCATTATTTGAAATGTGATCGCGCCAGGTAATCTCTAAAATACTTCTAAGACACCGGCAATGAAAAACATCCACCATCTTATCAATCTTGTCCGTACGTGTTTTTATTATTATTATTATCTTTTTTGGGTTTGACGCCAGTTATCAGATTTACAAGCATAATCGGCTACATATTGTAAGTAGATAGCTTGAGATACTTTTTAAGCATTTTGGGTGTTGATAAGCACTCATTCACTGAGCGGGGATTCAGTGAAAGTTTGGTTATATCGTTTTGTACTTAGTCCCTACTGTTATTAGTCTAGATGCCTGTTGGAACCTAGTCCTAAATGTCCCATGTGGAAAACGAACAGTCAGGAATATCACCATTGTTTGAATTTGAGACGTTAGAAGCATTACTCAAATATCCACACGATCATTAGCATCACCAGTTACCAATAATTGCAATAGACAAGGATATACGATGAATCTATGCTTATCCGAAAATGTTTTGGTATGGTATGTAATTTCTAGTGATGTTTTAGTTAATCACTTTCGCGTTGCAATTGTTGTAATGGCTATATATATGCCACTGTCAAAATTAACACATTAAAATGGATTGACTTTCTTTAGATCACTAAGCAATTTTGACACACAATTACATTTCACTAAAATAATCCTTAAACATTTCAACTGCTATAACAATTACTAAAAATGTAGTTATTAAACTAAAACACCTGTATCAATCACATAATTCGAAAAAAGGAACTCAGTTTAATTATGCTATATGTTAGGTCGTTACAAAAATAATGGGTTTTGAAACGTCATTTTAATACATCATTTGTAGTTCATTTTGGGTAAATGTTAGCTTATATACTAAGTAACGTGTGCTCAGTAATTATTTTGTAATTTATTTTCAGCCAAAAAATATTTTTGAAGCATACAAGGCCCTCAATGACTGCAATTGTTACAATTGTTCGTTGTCACAAGACTGCATGCTCATCCTCTACCTTCTTCATCTTCAAGGCTCTCATCTCCACTACGGAATTTTTGGAACCACCTTCGTACTGTCCAATCACTTGTGGACCCCCACCCAATGCTCTGTTGATATTGGCAGAAGTTTTAGAGGCATTGTGCCCACGTTTGAACTCTTGCAACATAAGAAGGCAAAGGTCGCGTTTTGACATATTTATCATTGAGGGCCTTGTATACTTCAAAAAAATTTTTTGGCTAAAAATAAGTTACAAATTATTACTGAGCACACATTACTTAGTATATAAGCCAAAATTTATCTAAAATGAACTACAAATTATATATTAACATGACGTTTCAAAACCCAGTACTTCAAATGGTCATTATTTTTGTAACGACCTAATATATACAAAAAAATCGATTATCTAAACAATTAAATACACTGTAGTGTTAAAAAGCTCTCAACTCGAATCTGGGTAGGCATAAGTTCACTTTGTTTTACCGGCATTTGGTGAACTATTAGAATTGTCAAATTTACTTGAACAATTAATCTGTTTTACATCTTCGTGTTTGGAATTATCAGCAGTGCATACCTTTCAAGTTTCACACATATCAACCGACGTCTTATTGGGTGTCAGGCTACTGATTTACGGATGGTTGAAACTGTATTTGTAAATTTATTATGTATAGTAAATTCGGTCAATGTTAATTATTCAGTATCATCAAATGTTGTTAGGTTGCTACTTCAAACAAATGCATTCCTTTAACTGGGCCTTTTATTTTATAAGTCCTTAGCCTACTTCACGGGTTGAATGGCTTATATGACACGGTTCGGTTATATTTATTTATGGGGTTTTAATTTCGTACTTAAGAAACCAAGATTTACATACAGTATGTCCAGCGTTTGCTAGTCTGTACAACATTTTTTGTTCTATAAAGCATGGGCCGGGGTGGTCTAGCGGTACAGCGCTCAAATTCGAATCTCGGTGGGCATGGGGGTTCGAATCCCATCACCGGCACTAAAATGTGGGTCCACGTTTGGCTTCGCTAAAATGTCCACTGCTGAAAGATGTTTCTCGTAAAACATTCAAAGTAGCAAACATAAAATTAAAAAAATAATATATATATATATATGAAGCAAAAAAACAAGATTTATAAAATGGTGGATGTTTCTTAAAAGTATTTTTAAAATTACCTAGCGTGATCACATTTCAAATAATGAAATCATGATAATAACTGACTGTCATCCATTACATAAAACAATTACAAATAGACAAAGAAGATTACTCGGTCAAATTCTACGTTGATTACCCGAAAGATTAGCAAGAACGGCTTTGTAATGGATATAGAACATGGGTTGGATTAGATTACAGAAAACTTGGCTAACAACTATTCGGGAAGATCACATTGAAATGAATGTTTTATAGGCAATCAAACAAAGCATTTGGCAAAATGTTCAAATACACAAGAAACATTTTGTTGTGTCATGTTCACTTTGAATCATGGGATTTTGTTGTTGCTTTTTGCTATGATTGTTATCTTATTTCCCCATGCTTATTTTTAAAGTAAAAGGGTTTTTGTAATAAATAATAATAATAATAATAATAATAATAATAACATCTTTTCCGTGTAATCCACAATGAGAATTCGTTTAAATATAACTATATTATTATTATTATTACTATTATTATTACTATTATTATTATTATTATTATTATTATTATTAAAATCAAATAATGGAATTAATTTGTTATTTGTATCTAATACCTTTCTTGAAAATATAATTAAAAAACAACATTTTAAACATAAAACAAAGTAGTATCACAGTGGCTTTCGATGTGCTTTAAAATTAACTTTACCAGAAAATATGTCACTGCCACTAGTTCTACCCTTGAATGCAAGATCTATTGTTGGCAAAATTGACAATTTACGCTTATTAATTAATACAAAAATTCATGTCAACTAGTGTTTTATATTTGTTCAACAATCCTGGCTTGAATAATTATTAAATTTACCTAATTTATTATTATTTTTATACTTTTATTTTGTATTGATTTTTTTGTTAATGGCATTCATTAATAATGTATTGAATATACCACTGATGATGTATCAAACCTTATATCAATATACTACTACTACTAATAATAACAATAATAACAATAATAATAACAATATGATTATTAATGATTACAATAATATCAATATTAATAATAACAATATTATTATTATTATTAATAATAATAACAGTAATAATAATAATAGTAATAATAATAAATTGTAATAATAATAACAATAATAATAATAACAGTAATATTAGTAATAATAATAATAATAACAGTAATAATAATAATAATAATAATAATAATAATAATAGTAATAATAATAAATTGTAATAATAATAATAATAATAATAATAAGTGCGATTTACGTGAGACACCTTTTATTTTTAAAAATATAAGATTACTTTTTAATATACTTGTTTCCCGCATAGCATTTAAAGCAATAACAATCGAATAAAAAATTACTAAACATGCTTAAATTTAAGTTGTGAACTTTATATTGGAACATTTGATATTGTGTATAGTGTAGATAAATGCGAAGAAATGCGTTTTGTAACACATCTTAATGAACATTGTTCAAGCAGAGTTTAAGATAAGCAACAGGTGCTAAAACATCATATTTAGTAGAATATTGTGTCATTTTAGATCTTCATAAAATCGAGTTAGTTAAAAAGTTTTTAATAGTAAATAAGTAAAAATAATATGTGATATTTGATGTATGCCTTGAAATTACGTGCACACGTATATTTAAAATTTTTTTGTAACAATTTTGAACAAGAGATAAAAATCATATACGTTCAATTTGGTTTTACTAACTTTATTAAACCTTGGAAAAATGATTATTGTACACCACAATAGGAAAGCGTTTGTACCAGTAGATAAAATCAATATTTAATTATACGACCTTTAACGCTGATTGGACAAAAATGGCAGACATGTGTATTTCTATTTTTGTGGTTATTTATGCGTGTAAATTTCGTGTAAATTATCCACACGTAGATTCATTTATCAATTGCATAAGCACGAGTAACACGAAAGCAGTAGTTTACGCCGATTGAGCAAACGCAACTTAATTATTGTTCTTGTACCCTAATATACAAACATTCGATAAATGCTTCCGATTATACTTAAAATTCAAAAGAATGTAATTAAATAGGAAAGCATAGGTTTTTGAATATAAATTATTATTATTTAAAAAAAAATATTTATTATTATTATTATTATTATTATTATTATTATTATTATTACTATTTATTATTATTATTGTTATTATTATTATTATTATTATTATTTGCTATTTATTATTATTGTTACTATTATTATTACTACTTATTATTATTATTATTATCATTATTATTATTATTACTATTATTATTATTACTATTTATTATTTATTATTATTATTATTATTATTATTATTATTATTATTATTACTATTTATATTATTATTATTACTATTATTATTATTATTAATATTATTATTACTATTTACTATTATTATTATTATTATTACTTATTATTATTATTGTTATTATCACTATTATTATTATTACTATTATTATTATTACTATTATTATTACTATTTTTTCCATTATTATTATTATTATTATTATTATTATTTATTAGCTTAGATACTTTTGTACGTATCCAAAAGTTAAAAACCTTTAATAATTGTAAGTTGTTTAAATTTAAATAAAAAATGACTTTGGAGTTTAAATCTTCATGTTGAAGAAAAACGGGTTTCTTAAATATGAACAAAACCTGGATTTTACTTAATTTGCCCTAAATAAGCAAAATTTTGAGAAAGGTAAAAACTAGATTTTGTTTACTTTAAATTGGAAAAATGATGATCTGTTCAGGTTTACGTTATATACCATTTGTAAAACCGATAAGAACATTTTTCAAATAGAGAATTGAAAATTATAAAAGTAAGTTTACTAGGCCACAATAAATGTAACTAATATTTGTTTAAAATAAATGTCACGTAGAAAACTTGGCACATATTACAAATCACACATACGAAGTGTTTTAAAGCGAAAAGATTTTTATTTCGCAATTTGATCTTATAGCACGGTACTTCATTTATATTCCAACCTCACGCGCTTATTTCGAAATCAAGCAAAAATAATCAATATTAAACATTTTTTATTATTGTTTACAAACTTACACTTGACACGTTCAATTTTCAAATGTAAGTCATTCAAAAGCTTGAGGTTACTATATTGATTACGCATTATCATTGTTCATTCAATGGCATAATTCACACTGTGATCATATTTGCAAACGTTTACTATCCCAAAATCTTAATCATATCAAACCACTACTTTTTACTAACAGTTTTTTAATAGTTTTATTTTTACTACTTTGAATATTGTACACGAGAACTGCATCTCTAGGCAGTGGCGACATTTTAGCGAAGCTGAACGTGGGCCTGCATTTAGTGGGCCGGTGGTGGGATTTAAACCCGGATGCCCACGTCAGCACTTTATAATACTTTATAATACAAGCAGTTATATTTGTTAATGGGAAAATTGGACGTATTTTTGAAAACATATTTACTCATCCTATAATTATAAACTAGTTGATATTTTGTCATTTTTTAAATATTAATAATATTTATTTATAACTGTTATAATTGTATTGTATATCATATGTACATTATTGTAAAATATTTAATATATATATATATATATAACTCATTTGGTAAATAAAATTTAACATATTGACTAGTTTTGAAATTTTCTAAATTGTGTTACAGAATAGCATTCGACTGTTAAAACTGTCAAATCAAATTTAACTAGTGACACGAAATAATGACCCTGTCAAAGAGAAATAATTGAACTCAAAACTGGATGGGTTTGAGTCACAATATTGGAAATTAATCCCGGTCATCGTGCCTAGGTCTTTATCAACTGTCCACTTTTGCTCTAATCTTTTTAGCTTTCCAGTTTCTTTTTACTTCTATCGTCAAAATGTATCTTATCACATATTTCTCTTCTATTCCTAAAATTTTTGCACTACCAATAATAATAATAATAATAATAATAATAATAATAATAAAAATAATAATAAATAACTAATAATAATAATAGTAATAATAATAATAATAATAATAATAATAATAAATAGTAATAATAATAATAATAATAACAATAATAATAATAATCATAATCATAATAATGATAATAATAATAATAATAATAATAAATCATGATACACAGTTAAATAAGTAATTTTACTAATTCCCTTGATCGTACTATACATTATCGTATGCTGTATAATTAACCAGAGTTCATTTCTCGAGTTATGTTTGACCTTGTTCAAAAATACAGTGAAATAGTACAAACTACTTGTATTATACTTCCAATAAAAGTGACAAATTACGACCGTATTGGAAATCAAACAAAATATTGCAAATTTTGCTTTTTATTACATAAGGTATTTTATGGTTAGGTGAACAATAATTATTAAATAGAAATAAATTGTTAAAATAAAACTGAATAAAAATATGTAGTACAAATGTTGGTGGGTTAGATAATTCAACAAATTTATACTATTCGATACAGAAAATGAACAAGACTGCAAAAGTGGTCGATTTTTTATCAAATAGACATTTAGTGCCGATAGTAAGACTCCCAATTGTAAGTTTATTGCTTTTGCCAACCTTGCTATAACAGTGCCGTAAAGCTAACTGACGGTTCCTTGTTTGTCTCTATTTGGTAAAATCGTTTGTATTAAAAAATATTTATGTCGTGCAATTTGAAAGTGAAAAAAAAATTTGAGTTTTACAAAAATTAGAGTCTTGGGAAAAAATCTTTTTCTAAACAACTCCGCCAATCTAGGCAGTCCGACGTTAGGATAAAAAAGGAGAGTTTAAACACGCAAGGTTAGCAACCTGGTCTATATTACTACAGAAACAATTTTGAGAACGTCATTCGTCCAAAAATGTCATAACACCATTTTTATTTCAACTGTATTTAAATTTGTCCGCAGAAGTACGTTTACTGAAAACAGGACATGGTTTGTAGTGGATGACCACGGAAAAAACAATTGAAAAAAATCCTATTCATCAGCTTTCGTGAGTAAGGTTGAGTCACCACATTGGTGTATTTTTGTATCAAAAGGGGATTGTCTGACCTTGAAGATGTATATAAGGTAGAAAAATCAATATTTGACTAGTTTTATACGATGTGTAGTGGGTTACACATTGAGAAACGTTTCTATGCCCAACTTACAATTGTGATTACACACTCACAAAAGGTTATCTCACTTTTTTGGTTCCTGGTTGGCTTCATCATCTACTGTTTTTATTTTAAATTAATTTATTAATTTGTCAGAAACTATATTTTACCACTTTTCTTTGAATGTGCTATTGACTTTTATTCGTGGGAACAGCTATCTAAACATTTGAACGAAGCCGAACGTGGTCAAGAGGAGTGCTAATAATCTACAAGGATTTGAATAATACTTATAAAGTCTCAATTTTCAATGACGGTGATATTCCTAACTGTTCGTCCTCCACGTGGTGCATCTTGTACTAGGTGCGGAAAAGCATCTAGACTAATAACAGCAGGGACCGAGTGCGCAGCGGTATAACTGGGATTCCGCTACGGCGGGTGGGTGCAAACATACACCCAGGATACTTAAAGGTATCTTAAGGTATATGGTATACCATATGTAGCCGTTGGGCTAAGGAGATAATCCTGACAAAAAATCAGGCGACCTTGTCAATCTTTGCAAACAGTGGCAACGTCACAAGGATGCGGTCTACTAGCTAAAAAACTTCGTTATTCTTCTACACGTTTGTTACGCTTATCAAGCCATCGAAGTCGATCGTTTTTTATTCCCTACAAATGTGTGAAATAATAAAGAGGTAATCACGTGATCACCAACCAAAATTAAAATAAACTTGGTGGATATCGATCCTTGGATTCGAGTTGAGCGAAAAAACCACTAGATTGTTTCGGCACAATATGAGGACACAAGTTCTGAAATTAGACCAATTAGTAACTAATTATTAAAAGATAAAATTGCTGTGCACAATGCCAGGTCAATACAATTGGTATGTAAAATAGTACGAAACAAACATTATTGGGAAAAATGAATAAGGCAAATTGAATGTAATTACATTTTCTCATTCATATAAAAACTGTAGCCAATATGATTTTGTGAAAATTAATTAAAAACAATTTAGCAATCGGGTTTTAAACATTTTCCAGTTATGACGATTTAATTGAAAATTGTTGATTATTATAAATAATGAATTGCCCTTTTAATGAACAAATATCACATTTCTGCGATTTCCCAAGTTTATTTAAATATGATGATGTTTTAACGCGACTGAATAAACGGTGGTCTTAGTTTGTTTGCTTTCAATGTTATTACATAATCTATGTGGGCAAACAATTGATGACTATGAACGAATATTGGATTCAATAATCATACAACGTCCGTGTACTTGTTATAAAACAAAAGCTTATCAAGTGAATTTACTTCTAATATATATATATATATATATATATATATATATTATATATATATATATATATATATATATATATATATTATACATTAGTAACTAATAAGAACTTAAAATCTATATTTTTACAAATTATTTTTGATTAATTATTTTATCCTATCAAACGGGGATTTAAATCTTGGTTGTAAAATGCAAATTTCCGTCTGACTACATGATTTTGTACCGGGCTGGTCTAGCGGTAAAGCGCTCGATTTGAACCTCGATGGGCATCAACGTTCGTATCTTACCACCGGCTCACTAAAATGCGGACTCACGTTCGTCTTCGCTAAATAATGTCCACTGTTAAAAAATTTTTCTCGTAAAGCATTCAAAGTAGCAAACATAAAATAAAAAGTACTAAAACTGACCTCTCAACAAAATATTTCCAAACAGTGCCATTTCGGAATCATTTGCCAATTGACTGCAATTCCACCGTTCGAATCGAAACTGATGACGACATTCAGCAACGGCGCGTCGAACTCCAACAACTGCAGCTTCAAATAAAGCCAAATTGAATTTGGTTAAATGGGGTTGATCTAAAGGATCTTCGCTGACAAATTGTTTCCATTGGATGGGCGACAGCCACTGTTTGTATTGGCGAATGCGATTTTGTAAAATGGAATCTACGAAAGATGGATTTGTGTTTCCCAGCTGTTCAATTAATAGAAAAAAACTTATTATTATCATTTTTGAACAAGTGAATGTTCAGGGCACGTGATGTCTAGTCAAGTAGAACTCTAGTTTTGTGGTTAATTGCAACAATTTGTTAGCGGAAACTTTAGTAATACAGAACTCCAAAAAGATACGTAGTTGAAATTACTAATTGAGCAGTGGGATAATTTAGTAAGCGGCAGGTGAAGGTTGTACTAGTCGATCTACTGCTCCATTTGCAATTTCAGTTACGTAGTTTTTTAAAGTTCCAGGTTACTAAAGTGGTGGGGACGACGTAATTTCACAGAGAACGAAGGTGACTGACCTATAACGATGAGGTTTCTCTACACCGCCGGTAGCTGATGCGGTTTTGATTGGGAGCTGTTTGCAAGGAGCTTTTCCTTCGGTAGATTTGCAAGCAGTTTGTTTAGTATGAGTCATTTTTGTTTGAGAAAAATATTGTTTTCATAAACTAAATGTTATCTTTGTAATAGAATAAAATAGTATTTCTAATTATTTTTAATTTCAATTTCTTTTGTCAATTGTCATTGCTACATAACTATTGCTACACTCAAAGTTATACATATAGGTAGAATCAAGTTGGATCTATTCAATGCCAACTAAACCAGTGTACACCTGATTGAAAAGTTCTGTTAAAAAAACAACTAATTTTATTTCACTTTTTTATTTTTTATGTTTATTACTTTGAATGTTTTACGGGAAACGTAGCAATGCCGAACATGGGCCTGTATTTTACTGTCGGTGGTGGGATTCATCCCTACCGAGGTCTAACTCGAGCACTGTACCGCTAGACCAACCCGGCATTTGTTAGTTAAAAGAAACATTTAATAAAACTATAAACTACAAAAGTATGAACTCATATGATTGGTTGTTATCTGCTTAGCCAATCACTGAATATCCTCGTTTCTATTGGTCATTTATTTTTAACTACGTAATGTTGCACACCATGGATTGTAACGTTGAGTATGAAATGAAAAACTTAAACTTTTAAAAATTTAAATTTACAATTTGTCTAGAAATAAACTAAAACCACAGACTTACCTTAGTCATATGTCTATTCCATCCAACTGAATTTTGTCTAAATTCAAAATTCTTATTAAAAAAATTTGCATCTTTTTGATTGTACTCATTTGGGTTTTGATTATTTAAATGATTGTAATAAACGTTTGAAAATTGGGGTATATAAATTATAGATTGATATCGAAATGCGGGATTCCCCGTCAATGTGAGTGGATGCGAATGCAATAATTTGGCAATTGTGTCTAACCTGTTCAAATTAAAAATCAAAAATTATACTACTTATAAGTAATTAAGTGATAAATATATTTTTTCAATACAATAAAACCATCAGCACGTATTTTTCTCACCTAAAATGAAAAATAAACAACCCCCAATTTGTGTGCGATTTTAAAGTTTAAAATTTTGGTTCACATAGTACAAAATGGGGTTTGGTTGTATACGTTTCACACAATTTATAAACGTAAAATTTCTATACAGTTCATTGTGTGAATTTCCAAAAAATTAGTGAAATAAGTTGTTTTTTTAAATTAAAAGTTATACAATTTTTGTTTATGCGTTGTCAATAGTTATAATCAATTAATTAATTTTTAACGGTTAAAATGTGTAACTGAATTTATTCTTATTACTATTTGTAAAACATTCGAACAAGAATTATTAAACAAAAGTTGTTAAAATTTATTTCTACTCCAGTCCAATTGTGCAAATTTAAACTCAAACTTGGGTAGGCACGAGTTTCATTACCATAGCCTGCACTAAATGCTGACCATTTCGTTAAACTTTGTTAAATATCCATTATTTCAAAAAGATTTAAACCGTAGCAGTAAAATACAAATGTAAAAATTCATTTACAAATATTTTTTTGATTATTTAAAAAAAATTTAAATAAATATTTTCATTAACATTGAACAAACTGTGATAAAAAGTATTATGTAATTTATATAAATTTTAATTAGAAAATGCACATTGAAAAACGGTACAATTAATTTACAAAATGTTTCTAGCATCTAACGGTACAGCGTTCGACTTAGATATAGGTGTGTATAGGTTTAAATCCTAACAACAGTACTAAATGCGGAGTGCGCTAAAATGTCTACTGCTAAAAGATATTTTCTATAAAACATTCGAAGTAGTAATATATATATATATATATATATATATAGCATAGCATATAATTAGCCCCATAAAATAAAGCAATACAAAATAAAAGAATAATGTAAAAAATTATATAAATTAATTAACACGTGACAAAAAGTTATTATCATTATTGTATTTGTTTAGCCAGAATTCTTGAATTATTATAAAACAACTGTGTTGACATGTATTTTCCCAGTAATTAATTAGTGATTTTATCAACAATAGATTTTGCATTAAAAGATAGTATTAGTAGCAGTGATATATTTTATGGTAAAGTTGATTTTAAAGCACGTTGAAATCAACTGTAATAATATTTTCTTTTATGTTTAAGATGTTGTATTGTAGATACATTTTCAAAAAGGTATTGGGTATAACAGAAAAATTATTTTTGTTAAAGCGAATGCTCATTATTTATTGCACGGAAAATAAAATAAATGTACAGGGTCTAAAATCGGACAGAAACTGGACCTACTCTATCAACTAGTGAACGAAATGACTTGTTTACAATCACTAAATTGAAATAATCGCATGAAATCAGTCAATTTGCAACTAAAGGAAACGCTAAAAAGTTTTTTCAACAGCAGAATATAGAAAAAAACGTGTAGAATTAGGCAAAAAATGTATGAAAACTGTTCAGTTTGTTTTTGGAGATCAATTTTTTTACTGACGGGTGCGATTTAAAGTATGAACCACGGTTGTAAAAATTCATGTCTATTCCGTGAACTACTAAATTTATAAAATTAGTGATGTCTATTCTGTAGATATGTACATATTTTATAATATAATTTATTTTTAAGCAAATAACGTCTTTTCATCTTGTCGAAATGTGTAAATTTTTGGTTTTTTGTCTAAACGAGAATTTAGTAATGCTATTTGTAAAAAAAATTATTTTTATTGTTTTAATTATTAGTATTACTAAAGTTTGGATTAGAAATGATTCAATCTAGCCAGTCCCAAGCCTGGATAAAAGAGGAGGGTTTGAGCGCAAGGTTGGCAACCTGGCCTTTGTAAAAATTTATACTGCTGCGAAAACAATGAAAGATGACGTCAATTCGGCAAACAACAACGTTTCTGGATGGCAAAGTTACCAGATAACAAGGTTGAGTGAAAGCTGAAAGAAAGCGCAATCTTCGATTTGCAGAATATTTAACGCCAACGAGACTTTGTTATTGTTGTTTCGCTGTAATTGTTGTCTTATTTCCCCATGCTTATTCTTAAAGCAAAAGGGTTTTGTAATAATAATAATAATAAAAGTGATGTTTAAAGGATATTTTAGTAAAATGTTGATCTGCCTAATATGCTTCAATGATATAAGGAAAGCCAGTCAATTTTAATGTGTTAATTTTGACAGAGCTCATTTTAGCCCCTATATATATATATATATATATAACTCTTAAGAGCAAGATTAGCAACCTGAAAAGTAAATAAAACAGACACCTACGGCAAAAAAAAACAATATCGATGACAAGACTCGACAAAATCCGAATATAATTTGCAATCTTTGATATGCACAATTTTTAAAACCGAGAATTTAATGCACAATCCTGTGGCACAATCTTGTTGCTTCAAAATCTTCAAAGCAAATAGATTGTAAATAATAATTATTATATGTTTAAACGAAAATGTAAGGTGGTCTAGCGGTACAGCGTTCGATTCCATTCTGGGTAGGTTCGATTTCCACCACCAGCCCAATAAATGCACGCCCACGTTCAGTTTTGTTAAAAAATATTTCTTTTAAAGGTTTAAAAATAGGATAATATAAATAACGTTCATTATTTACACGTGTTAATCAATGTCTGAACATTGAAAAATGTAACATTTACTTTGTTTTGTGTTTACATAACTTCTCATAACGGATGAAGCTTTTTATGGTTACTTAATTAATTATTAAAAATCTTTTCTCGTTTTTAGACATGAGACTATCTAATACTGTTTCACAGGATTGTAAATTAAACTTTAAAGATCGTGTATATTGAAGATTGCAAATTCTATTCAAATTTTGTCAAAAAAATTCTGTCATTAGAATCATGCTCAGTTGAAATGAAATAGTGTTTTTATGTGTTGTTTTTTATTTTCATTTATTTCATGTTTGCTACTTTGAATGTTTTGACGAAAAACGCAGTAGCGAAGCCGAATGTGGGCCCGCATTTTAGTGGGCCGATGGTAGAATTTGAACCCAAATGTCCACCGAGGTCCAAATTTGAGCGCTGTACCGCTAGATCATCCCCGCACAATGTCAATAGTTTACAGAATCCAGGTTGCCTATCTTGCGCTTAAAACTTTCCTTCAATTCTAAATTATTTTATCAATTAAATGGACATTTTAGGGGAAAGCCGGCATTAAATGTCCAATTCCCACCCAAATTTGATTCAAGCGCCAGTGCAGTTTTATAACACTAAAAGACACAATAAATTATATTTATTTGTTTCCATTTATACCTACCTTTTTTGAAATATGATTAAATACCAATAAATTACTAAAATTACACCATCTTTTACCTACATCTTCGAAAGTTTACAAACCAATATTTTATTAATTTTGGAAGTATTTTTAAAAACTGCTGTCTTTAATTTTTGTACATAAAATTTAATTTGTGGCATATATAACAAACTTTATTTGGTTTTATTTTACATTTATGATTTATTTTACAATTTTTGCTTAAAAGTTTTACAAGTTTTTATTTGTGAAATATATATATATATATATCATTTTTGCTAGTGTTCAATACATAGTGAACTGAATAACCGCGTTATCTGATACGGAGCCCCATATATATCGAAACAAACAAATAAAAACTGTTTCTATTTTTACAAAAAACACTGGTTTCAACATGATTTACATCGTTATAAAGTCTTAATGTAAATTAGTACATAATTTTTACGCTATTTGTATTAAAAAAAAACATTATACATGTTAGCATGTATTTTGTTCACAAAATTTTATTTAAAATGTTTTATTTAAACCATTTAGTGTTACATTTTAGAAAACTGCATACAAACGAAAAATATTTAAAAAGTACTTCCTAGTAGTCAATGGAAAAATTAATAATTTTTGAAAACATCATGGTAACATTATTTTTAAGTTGAAAACGCTTTAAACAAATCATGTCAAAAAATTAATTGTTTTTGTTATATATATATATATATATATATAAGTATAACAAGACGTAAACTGTGAAACGAATCCATTTCGTATATTCTCGTCAGTGACAAAATTTTAGTATGGTTGTATACTATCAAGGCTTTCTTTGCCCAACATTAAAACAGCTGAAGCACAATTTTCCACTTTATATTGCGTTTAGCAGTTCACTTGCAGTTGCAGTAACAAGTATATTGGTCGATTAACTAATCGGGCTAGAGAACACATTTTTAGCCGAATCAAACGGATGTGAACATTTCTTCCATGTTACGTTCTTCACTACAAACCAAACATTAAATCAAATTCAAAAATTGTTTTAAAGTGCTAATTGCTTGTCAAGTTTCCAATATGTTGAAAATCCTCAAATTGAAATCTGCCTTGTGTGCACAAAAACAGTGCGTCACTACATTGAACTTAGCTTGGTCGTAATGTTTGTGTATGCTTGTGAGTTGTACTAACTTAAATGTTAACTGTACCCCCTTCTATATATATACAAAAACGTTTATGTTTGTGACTGAAAGGAATATACGGAATAAATTCATTTCACAGTTTACATCTTATATATTTATTTGGTATTAACAAGAGAAACCCAACACTTTAAACGTTTATAAAACAAGGATTTAATACGGGATAAAATTAATTTTTTGAGATTTCGATTTGTGATGGTATTACATAGGGAACACATTGGTTTAAATTTTTAAAACAAAGACTTTCAAAATTGACTATTTATGTACTGGATTCAAAAATAATTACTCTGAGATGCAAAATTGTTAATACCAAATATCGAATCAATATAAATGACCAATTTCATCGAAACGTAATCAACTCCCCATTACAGTGCAGTGCTGAACTCGAAATATGGATGTGCAAGGTTCCCATTATCATTATCCCTTGCCGTTACTATAAAATTCTGATCTCGCTTAGTTATAATAAGTGTGACTAAAAGTACTAAAAGTATTTTTCATGTCGAGCATTAAAAATTGGGTGGCCGAGCGGTACAGCGCTTGAATTCGGACCTCGGTGGACATGGGTTCGAATCCCATCGCCGGCACTAAATTACTGGCCCACGTTTGGCTTCGCTAATTGTCCACTGCTGAAAGATGTTTCTCGTGCAAACATTCAAAGTAGCAAACATAAAATTTAAATTAATTTTATTCCGTATTAAATCCTCGTTGTATATGCTAAGCTTTATATGTTTGTGGCTGACTAGAATATACCAAAATAAATTCATGTCACAGTTAACGTCCTCTTATATTTTTATTTGGTATTAACAAGGGAAGCCAATGCCTTAAGGATAAAATATTTGTTAATAAGTTGTTCAAACTTAACAAAACACTGGTAGTTAGTTTTTTTAACATATTTATTTATTATTAATCATTATTACTATTATTGTTATAATAATAATTATTATTATTATTGTTATTTATTATTTGTTATTTTACTTTTTTTGTTTTATGTTTATTCCTTTGAATATTTTGAGAAAAATATGCATTTTAGCAGTAGATATTTTAGCGAAGCTAAACGTGGGCTCGCATTTAATGGCCCAGTAGTGGGATTCGAACCCGGATGCCCACCCATGTCCACCGAGGTCCGAATTCAAGCGCTGTACCGCTCGGCCACCCAATTTTTAATGCTCGAGATGAAAAATACTTTTAGTACTTTTAGTCACGCTTATTATAACTAAGCGCGATCAGAATTTTATAGTAACGGCAAGGGGTAATAATGGGAACTTTGCACATCTATATTTCGAGTTCAGCACTGCACCACCATCCTAAACTAGTTATCCAATAAAAATAGACGATTAAAACATAAGAATGTACATTTGTTTTTTAAAAAACACTTTCTTACTGTTAGAGAAATACTTGACAAAAATTAGACAATTATTTCGATAAACACGTAAAAAATAAAAGTAAAGTTGGTGCACGTGGAAAACAATGAATTACATGGACAAACAGCAGGTAAATTTGATGAATAGAATTAGTACATTTATTTTGAACTAATTAAATCGTTTTAATAACATTTATTCGGGGGGTAAACTAGCGGTACAGTGCTCGACTTGAACTTGGGTGAGCATCGGGTTCGAATCCCACTACCGACCACCAAGTACGGGCTCACATTCGGCTTTTCTAAAATGTCACCACGGCTAAAAGATGCCTTTTTGCGTGTAAAGATCCAAAGTAGTAAAAATAAATAAATAATAACAAATTAAAATAAATAAATATAAACGAAACGATCAATAATTAAATAGACAACAGGCAATTTCAACCACCCGTAGCTTAGTGGTCTGTTACCAGATAGGATGTAGGTTCAAGTTGGTTTGTGTGAGACTTGGAAGGTATGCACTGGTGATGATTCCAAACACGAGGATGTAAAACAGTTGTACAGTGCTTCTAATTGACTGACACCAAGTAAATTTATTATTCAAGTGAATCTATCTATTCTATTATTTGACCCAAAAATAAAAAATCATTTGTTGTTATGTTTTTTATTGGTTATGTGCTTTGTAATATTTATTTATTTTATGTTTATTACTTTGAATGTTTTAAAGGAAAACGGGCATCTTTCAACAGTGGACATTGTTTAGCGAAGCCAAACGTAGGCCCACAATTTAGTGCCGGTGGTGGGATTCGAACTCATGTCTACCAAGGTCCGAATCGAGCGCTGTACCGCTAGACCACCCCGGTTTTCAAAAGGACTTTATCAAAATTAATTTTGTATTCTTACAGTATTTTTACGGCATATAGCAACACTATTTACAATGATCCCAAAAGCACATCCCTTTTACCAGTTCTTTTATTAAAAACGCAACTTTGTTATTGCTTCAAAAGTACCTTAAGACAAACATTTTTCAGAAAGTGGACACTTGAGATTCGCTGATCGAGGGCCCATATTTACTGGCGCTTAAAAATAGCCTAGAACACCCTGGTACACGTGTTTTGTACAAATCAACCCCTCAATTAATCCAAAATATATAAATGTTGAATTTTTATACATTGTTCAGTAAATGGACATTTAGTAAAGCTAAACAAAGAGTCGCATAAGGTGGGAATCGAACCCACACCTATCCAAGTGTAAATCAAACGACATACTATTACAATCCATTGATTGTACAAAAATTCCAAAGTATTCCACAATAAAATACAACATTATACATAGAAACCACAATAAAATGAAAAGAGTAGTATTGAAAAAATGTTTGTAAATTAATTAATTAATACAAGAAACAACATCAATAGGTTTGTTTTTAATGAATATTCAAATAAGGTATTTTTTATTAAAATTTAAAATGTTGTCCAAGAGGTAGGAATAGAAAGTTTCCATTGAAGCCAATTGTTCATTTTTGTCATTTTTAGAAAGGCAAATTAAATAAATTATAAATAGCAAACAAGCTCAAATTAATTAAATTATTCTAAAACAAAAACTTTAACGTTTTATTGAAATAGTCCACTATTTTACAATTGGTTTTAACAAAGAAATAATTTATTTGTGCAACTGTTAAAATAAAGACAATTTACAAAAGTTACTACTTCCGTGTACAAAAAACTATATCGAACAATGTAAAAATTGTGATGTATTACTTTGGAAATTATTATTTTGTTTTTATTACTTTTAACATATTTTTAGCAACTTTACATTGAGACAAACATATTGTCTAACACATTAATTTTTTCCACCACGTTTGGCTTCACTAAACAATGTTGAAAGAGTAGTAAACATAAACAAACAACAAGCTTTAGCAGTAAACATTTTAGAAAGGCCAAACGTAGGCCCATATCTAGTGTCGTTGGTAAGTCCCAAACTTATGCCCACTTTGGTTCCAGTCGAGCGCCGTATCGCCAGATCAGAAACTTTTAGGACGTTTTCCCGGTTAAACGTGCGACTGAAATAAATTGTATTTTCTTATTCAACAAAGATTGTAGATAATTATCTAATGTAATGTAGCACTGTTTTACAACAAGTCTTTATCCAAAAATAGGTTCATTTATTACTCAAATAAACATCAACATGTTACGTTATAATATTGTTTTAAAAAATACCAGTACACACACATGTGTGTGTGTGTGTGTGTAGCTGAAGTGGATGTTATAAATTAAGGAAGAAAAGCAAAACAACAAAACTATTCTCTAGACTAAATAAACGTCTGCAGGCAACATAATAAATTATTTTTTTTCCAATATTTTCTTGCCCCAACGTATAAACATAATTTATGTTCCCATGTGCATTTTTTCGACAAAACGTTATGTAATAAATTTAACGTTTTACACACACACACACACACACAAACATGGTTGACGAAATAAAAACACTATTTGATTAGAAAATGTTTTACTTAATTCGTTTATTAAAACGAGCTAATAAATAGGAAATAATTTAGTTTGTAAAGATTGGTGTTATTCATTGATGTTTAAAATGATTAAATACTATAGAGGATAGTTGATTTGTTGTTCTACGTGTTATGTAAATGGGGGATATTTTGTAATTTATTATTTTGATTTAAAAACCTTTTTCCTTCAAAAAGCAACAACATTGTTCTCTATTCATTTTAATTTTTGGTTGTGAAGATTACGCATATGTATATCGAATATTGAAATTCTATTCGGATTGTTCCGAATCCTGCCATCGAGAGCATGCCGCATACAACTGCTTTGCCAAAACGTTTACTAAAATTGTATCTTTTTATTGTACCTCTGGCAATGCAATGTTTTTTTTTACAAAGATCAGGTCACTAATCTTGCGTTTAAAACCTTTCCTATTTTCAAACAAACATAAGACAGGATACGGTAAAGTTTAAGGCATTTAATCTAGAATAATAATAAACGTGATAATAATAATAATAATAGTAGTAGTAATACTGATAATAATAATAATAATAATAATAATAATAATAATAATAATAATAATAACAACAACAACAAAAATAATAATAACAATAATGATTATTTATTTATTTATTTATTTTGTTTTATTTTATGTTTGCTACTTTGAATGTTTTACGAGAAACATGCCTTTCAGCAGTAGACAATTAGCGTAGCCAAACGTGGGCCCGCATTTTAGTGCCGGCGATGGGATTCAGACTTATGTCCACTGAAGTCTGAATTCGAGCACTGTACCGCTAGACCACAATAATAATAACAATAATAATAATAATAATAATAATAATAATAATAATAATAATAAGGATTATAAAAATAATACTAGTAGTAATAAAATTAATAATAGTAATAATAATAATAGTAATAATAATAATATTAGTAATATTAGTAATAATAATAAAGGTAATAATAATAACAATAATATAGTAATAATAATAATAATAATAATAATAACAATAGTAATATTAATAACAATAATAATAATAATAATAATATCAATGATAATAATGATGATAATAGTAATAATAATAATATTCATAATATTCATAATAATAATAATAATAATAATAATAATAATAATAATAATAATAATAATAACAATAATAATAATAATAATAATAATTGTTTGATACGCAGTGCAGAAATGGATTTAATGAAAAGGTAATGGTATTGCTAGCTCATTAATTCAATCTCTGGTATGGTCATATACATTAAGGTTTTAGTAAGCCGCTAACAATTCTAATTGGTAAAAACGCACATTATGATGAAGTGGTTTAGCGATGCAGCGCTGGACTTAACTCTGGATAGGTATGGTTTCAATCTTCCCTCCCGGCACTAAATGCGTGTCTACGCTTGGCTTCGCTAAAATGTGTTTACTGCTAAAATATGTTTCTCTCAAAACATTTAAAGTAGTAAAATTATTATAGTTATTATTATTATTATTATTATTATTATTATTATTATTATTATTATTATTATTATTATTATTATTATTATTATTATTATTATTATTATTATTATTATTATTATTATTATTATTATTATTATTATTATTATTATTATTATTATTATTATTATTATTATTATTATTATTATTATTATTATTATTATTATTATTATTATTATTATTATTATTATTATTATTATTATTATTATTATTATTATTATTATTATTATTATTATTATTATTATTATTATTATTATTATTATTATTATTATTATTATTATTATTATTATTATTATTATTATTATTATTATTATTGTTATTATTATTATTATTATTATTATTATTATTATTATTGTTGTTATTGTGGTCTAGCGGTACAGCGCTCGAATTCAACTTCGGAGGACATGGATTGGAATCCTATCGCCGGCACTAAAATGCGGGCCCACGTTTGGCTTCGTTAAAATGTCTACTGCTGAAAGATGTTTACGGTAATAAAAAGTAAAATAAATGTACCGGGGTGGTCTAGCGGTACAGCGCTTGACTTGGCTCTACGTTCGGTTTCGCTGAAATGTGTTTACTGCTGAACGATGTTTGTTGTACAACATTGAATGTAGTAAAAATTAAAAAATAATAATTAAAAGCCTAAATATTATTTCAAAATATTTCGAAATAATTAAAACAACTGGAAAATTGATCATTTTAAAAATATACCAAGCATTTGTAAATTTTGCCGAAACAGATGAGTAAACATAAAGTTCAATCAAATATTTAAGTAATGAAAATGAAATAAAATGTTGCTTTAGATATTCAAATGTAAATAAAAAGACAACATTCTTTTTTTGTCCGCAAATAAAAATCAATGTCAAACAATAAGCTGATTTTTGTCCACTACACAACGACAATTCGAGGTAGCAACTATTTAGAAAGTCCTAATTCAAATAAATGTTACACGGGATTGAACAAATATTTTGGGCAACGTGTTCAAGTACTTGTTCCATGCTCCTTTTGACTAACAATAAACAATTTGTTGCTCCATGTTCCTTAAAGCAAAAGTTTGTGCCGCGGTAGTCAAGCGGTACAGTGCTCGAATTTGGACCTCGGTGGGGGGGTTCGAATCTTACCACCGGCCCACTAAAATGCGGGCTCACGTTCGGCTTTGCTAAAATGTCTATTGCTGAAAAATGAGAGTTTCCCGTCAAAACATTCAAAGTAGTAGATTTTTATAACAAAATTTACTTATATCACTACTACTGATAATAATAATAGTAGTAGTGGTAAGTAACTTAAAAAAACTAGCAAATTTTAATACAAGTAACATTCATATGTCAACCAGTCAAAAACAACAGGACAATTTTTTTCTATTTTATTAACATCTGTCGTTGCTATTCTTGTTACCCTACTGACAACACAATTAATTATTATTTTGTTATAATAAATAAATAAATAATTATAACATGTAGCAAACGATGGATTGAACGTGACACAAAAATCACCTGTTTTTGGTACACCAAATGACACTCTGTATATTTGTTTGTTTATGTGCATGTGTGTGTGTAATGTAAAAATATTTGTACAATTTGAAAGTTGCACTATCATCATGCCATCATAAAAAGTTGACATTTTCTTGTCATCTAACATGCACAAAAATTTTAAAATAATAATAATAAATTATACAATTCAATTAAATAAACAAGAAATTGGGAAATATATATTTTTTTCAAAAATAATTTACAAAATAAGGTAGTTTGGAAATTGACAAAATAATGTAGACCAAGTGAAATTTGTATTGAAAGAAGGAACAGCATTCGAGTTGAACCTGTATGTTCCCTACTGGCACGTTAGGCTGGTCTAAAACATCCCCACTACTGAAAGACGTTTTGTTTAAAACATTGAAAATAGTAAAAAATGTTAACAATTTTAAGGATCTGAGTAATGTTTATGACGTCACAATTTCAAATGATAGTAGTGTGGTGCATTCAACTTAAACGCATAGAATCCGTCGTTTTTTCAATAATAACTATTAGTAGTTATAATTGCGAATTAATTTAGGGTTTAATAAACTAATAAACTTTTTGTCAGTAGATATTTTGGCAAAGTCAAAGGTAGGTCTGCATTTAATGCTAGTAACGGGAATCAAACCCTTGGCCACCGGGTTCAAATCGAGCGTTCCAAAGCACAAGGACCTAAGTTTAGCACAGGTAATTGCACTCCAATTCATAAGTCCATCATTGTACCACTAAATTCACTTTGCTATTATTTTACACATTTAAAAACCCTTTTGTTTTTAGAAACGTGGAACAACACAAACGTTTTCAGCATTGAAGATTGTGTATGTCAAAGATTGAAAGTTTATTTGGATTTCGTCCAAAACCCCGTTATCGGAATTATTACTTCTCTGCCTTAATTTAATGAAATGCACCCCTTATTGTTTCCTTAAAAGTATTAATTTTTTTACAGAAGTCAGGTTGCTGATCTTGTGTTTAAACAGTCCTCCTTTCTCAATCAAACTTAGGACCAGATACGGTGAAATTATGAAATAAATGCTATTGATAGAGTAAAAGCATAACAATTTAACGATCTTTTTACATTATATAAAAATTATTATTACTTTTTATATAAATATATTATCAGTTGCAAAAATAATTATCACAATCATAAATTAGGAAAAAAGTAATATTATTTTAAAATTGTATCAAACTGATATAAATCAATTTTGCTTTATGCCTACAAATAATCGGATTAGAATGATAAAAATAGTAATAATAATGCGGAATTTACATGCCTTACTATAAATGAAAAACATTTTACTATAGTAAGAATTAATGTCAGTTAGTATTTATGTATTTGTGCATTCCTTTTAATTTTATTGTTTGTACAAAATGTTTTTTTTTTATTTTAAAAATTATTATTTATTGCTTCAAGTGTTTTGCGGGCAATATGCCTTTTTGCAATGGATATTTTGGCAAAGCCCGCAGTTAGTGGGCCGGTGGTGAAAAGTAAACTCATGCTCAACCAGGTTTGAGTCAAGAGTTGTACTGAACAATGTGTCAAATACAAAAAGTTCGACTTCTACCGCCGGTGGAAAGTATGAGATTTTGTCTAGGGCTGTTGAAACGAGATCTACTATTGATTAATTAAAAAAGTTCAAAATAACAAATTTAAAACTTATATTTTAAAGAAAACAGAAAATGCCACTCAGAGCAGATCAGAATTAAACCGATCTGGTCGGTTTAAAGTCTAGATAAACAAGGAGGGTGTGGGATAGAAAGGCATTCGGTAGAAAAAACCTACGCCAAAACAATGGAATAACTATAATGATTCAATTTGGTTTGATACAAAACGAAATGGAAAACCTCAATATAAACAAATAAATTCCATTAAGAAAAGGAAAAGCTGAATTATTATTACTTTTATTATTATTATTATTTATATTATTGGAATTATTATTATTATTGATATTATTATTATTAGTACTATTATTAATATTATTATCATTATATTTGCTATTATTATTATTATTAATATTATTATTCTCATTACTATTATTATTATTAATATTATTGTTAATATAATAATAATAATAATAATATTATTATTAATATTATTGTTAATATAATAATAATAATAATAAATTATTATTATTATTATCATTATGTATTATCATAATTAATACTATTATAATAATGATTATTATTATTACAATTATTACTATTATTGCTATTATTGTTGTTCCTTAAATGCTATGCAATTACGTATTTCAGTAAATGGAATAGCTAAAATAGTACAAAACGAATGGAAAGACACAGAGGAAACAATAATCCTAATTTTTACAAAAATTACAGTGGACATTTAAATTGAAGGAATTACGGATTCTCAAACAATAACATTTTCAAATTGCTGCCTTTTAAAAGTGATAAATAATATAATTTCCACTTTTCATCTTTCAATTACTCTAAATGTTAGTTTTTAATCGAAGAACTGATAACCTGTAGTTTGGGGAGATAGCGTTCAATTCCGCTACTAAATACCAACATCTACTTTTTATGAATGCGTTTTCAAGGGCAAAATAATTGAATTGTCAGCTTCATTTGAATCGCTTGAATCCAGAACTTTATCGTAACTGCTCTCGCAGCAGATTATTATTATTCATTAATTATTGTGTAGAATCCTTTCGGTTTAAAAAAACATGAAGCAACCATTTTGTTCCGTAGGATTGAACATTAAATTTTTGTTTAAATTTGTTTAATGTTGTTTAAAAATTAATTATTATTATTATTATTATTATTTATGTACAATCAAAATAGGTTTATAAAAATTAAAAACAAACTTCGATCTTTGTTAAAGTTTATTTGGGTAATAAAATAAAATTTTATGATTTATAATCTATACAGCACCCTATTATTGTTTATTACTCTACAAGGTCAGTGCATTGAAAAAAGTTTAATATTTTATTTTGCAATGGATGAATTGAAACTGCTCTCGCAGCAAATTATAATTATTTATTAATTATTGTGTAGAATCCTTTCGCTCCAAAAAAACATGAAACAACAAGATTATTTCTTGGAATTGTGCATTAAATTTTTGGATTTAAAGATTGAAATTTTGTTTGTCTTTTTAATATTTCTTTAGCAATTTTGTAACAGATGTTGGATAGTCAATCGGATTTGGAACCGTCAACGGTGGAGTTCAACAAATTGCAGTTGAGGAACAATTCCCCAAAATTAATCTGTTGTTATTTTTACTGTCATAACTTTGGGAGTAACAAAATTGCTCCACATGACCAAAATCAAACAATCAATGATTATTTTTTTATTTGATATTCTAAAACCATTTTATTTTGAGCAATAAAAGTAAAACTCATTATAATGATTCCAACTCCTCCCAGTTTGGACCAGAAATGATTCAATCTAGCCAGTCCCAAGTCTGGATAAAAAAAAGGAGGGTTTGAGATCATGATTAGCATAGTGTAAAAAACTTATACTGCTATGGAAACAATCAAGAGGACGCCATTCCGGTAGCCAACGGCAAAGAAGTGATTGCACGTATCTGGATGACAGAGTTACACACAGATGACAGGGTTGAGTAAAAGCCGAAAGGAAGTTGAATCTTTGATTTTCAGTAGATTTATTCGTTTTATTGTGCTCTGATAATCATGATAAGCAACAAAATTGTTCCATCTAATTGTATATTACATTTTATGACTTTGAAGATCTTATTTATCGATGATTGAACTTTTATTCGGATTGCACTGCGCTGTGTTATCAAAATTATAATACATTCGATTGTTTGACGTAGTTTATTAAAATAGTGTCCTCTTGTGTTGTTTCTGATTTTGATAATCTTGCGCTACAATAGAGTTCTATTATTATTATTATTATTATTATTATTATTATTATTATTTATTATTACTATTATTATTATTAAGCTTTAATATCTCACTAGGGATACATTCAGCATAAAATACATTTTTACCATCAATATAAAAAAAAGTAGTAGTACAAATAATGGGATCAAAAGAAATAGAATGTCATATGTTAATGAATATAAATATAGTCAATATAGTATGCATGTAATTTTAAAAAAATATTCAAAATTGCTATACATAAAATGAGTCATTATAAGGCACACTTGTTATTATTATTATTACTATTCTTATTATTACATTTTATTTGGTTGTTAGTGTTTACATGTTTTACAAGAAACATTTATAGCAAGAGAAAATTTAGGCCAAGCCGGATAGAGGCCCAGTATTAATGCCGGCCGTGGCACTCGAACGCATACTTACCCAAGTTCGAATCAAACAAAATAACAATTTGCAGAGGCCCAATTTGCTAACCTTGCACACAAACTTCAATCGGCCTTGAAACTGGCTTTGTGGGCTCGCATGTAGTGGGTTGGTGGTGGGATTCGAACCCTGATGCCCACCCAGATCCAACTCGAGTGCTGTGCCGCTAGGCCACTTCCGACATATGATTGTAGATCATGACTGAGCATTATTTAAAAGCAGGTTTTACGTGTGTTCCATTTTTCTTTGCCTACCCAGTTTTTACATTTAAAATGAATTGAGGAAAATGCAAGCAAACAGAAAATCCAAATGATGCACATTTTGGATTTGAATTTACGTTTTAAAATTAAATCGAGCGCTGTACAACTGCACAACGCTATTCATAAATTTTCAATTTATTACAAGACTTTATTTTTAACCAATATTAAATGATTCATCCATTGTAAAATAAAATATTAAACTTTTTTCAATGCACTGACCTTGTAGAGTAATAAACAATAATAGGGTGCTGTATAGATTATAAATCATAAAATTTTATTTTATTACCCAAATAAACTTTAACAAAGATCGAAGTTTGTTTTTAATTTTTATAAACCTATTTTGATTGTACATAAATAATAATAATAATAATTAATTTTTAAACAGCATTAAACAAATTTAAACAAAAATTTAATGTTCAATCCTACGGAACAAAATAGTTGCTTCATGTTTTTTTAAAGCGAAAGGATTCTACACAATAATTAATGAATAATAATAATCTGCTGCGAGAGCAGTTACGATAAAGTTCTGGATTCAAGCGATTCAAATGAAGCTGACAATTCAATTAATTTGCCCTTGAAAACGCATTCATAAAAAGTAGATGTTGGTATTTAGTAGTGGAATTGAACGCTATCTCTACAAAGTACAGGTTATCAGTTCTTCGATTAAAAACTAACATTTAGAGTAATTGAAAGATGAAAAGTGGAAATTATATTATTTATCACTTTTAAAAGGCAGCAATTTGAAAATGTTATTGTTTGAGAATCCGTAATTCCTTCAATTTAAATGTCTACTGTAATTTTTGTAAAAATTAGGATTATTGTTTCCTCTGTGTCTTTCCATTCGTCTTGTACTATTTTAGCTGTTCCATTTACTGAAACACGTAATTGCATAGCATTTAAGGAACAACAACAATAGCAATAATAGTAATAATTGTAATAATAATAATCATTATTATAATAGTATTAATTATAATAATAATAATAATAATAATATAAAAGATAATTTAATAAATTTTGATAAAACAAACAAGTAACTTCTGATCTTGCAAAATAGAGCCTACTACAATTATGTAATCTAAAAACAAAACTGAGATTACGTATTGTTTTGTGAAAATCATTTTTTACCCAGTGAAGCCAAACAAATGCTTGCAGTTTGACATTATTTCGGCTTTAATTTCGCTAACTAAACTCAACGAATGCAATATATCACCATGACTTTCCCTCTTTCAAAAAGTGGGCCAAATGTTTCTTTTTGACTTCAATTATTTTTCTGTTTCTACTTTTTTCCCGTCGTTTAATAAAGTGATGTGTATCCTTGTGTTGTTGATTATTTTTCAATCAAGATTCTTTTTTTTTTAAAAACCAAGCCTCCTCTTAATTACCTATCCCCTCCCCCCAATCCAGTCGGTCGGAGTGGTCTAACGGTACAGCGCTCGACTTGTGAATGTGGGTTCAAATTTGACTTACTAAAATGTTCACTTCTACAAGATGCCTTTTGTCGTATAAACATTCAAAATTAGGATTATTGTTTCCCTGTGTCTTTCCATTCATCTTGTACTATTTTAGCTATTCCATTTACTGAAATACGTAATTGCATAGCATTTAAGGAACAACAATAATAGCAATAATAGTAATAATTGTAATAATAATAATCATTATTATAATAGTATTAATTATGATAATAATAATAATAATAATAATAATAAAAATAATAACATAAAGAATAATTTAATAAAATTTAATAAAACAACCAAGTAACTTCTGATCTCGCAAAATGAATGTAGGTTCAACTTCGACCTACTAAAATGTCCACTTCTACAAGATGCCTTTTGTCGTATAAACATTCAAAATTAGGATTATTGTTTCCTCTGTGTCTTTCCATTCATCTTGTGACTTATTTTAGCTATTCCATTTACTGAAATACGTAATTGCATAGCATTTAAGGAACAACAATAATAGCAATAATAGTAATAATTGTAATAATAATAATCATTATTATAATAGTATTAATTATGATAATAATAATAATAATAATAATAATAAAAATAATAACATAATTTAATAAAATTTAATAAAACAACCAAGTAACTTCTAATCTCGCAAAATGAATGTAGGTTCAACTTCGACCTACTAAAATGTCCACTTCTACAAGATGCCTTTTGTCGTATAAACATTCAAAGTAGCAAATCAATACAATAAATACCACATACCACCATCGACCCTTCGCCCGTCGAGTTGACTTCTTATTTGCTACACCATTTTCAACTCCACTTGTCAACTTTTGCATTGAACGAATGTGCGAATTTACGTCGCTCCTATTATTGTTTTTCATTTTCATCATTCTCGTCTGATTGACCAATTGTCTAGTGTCATCATTTTGATACAATGATTGATCCACATTTTTTGACTTGATCCACTGATGAATTTTAAAGCGTTTGTCGTGCTGTTGATGATGGTTTGTTATTCCAATTTTGTATCCCACAGGGAGCACCACTAGTCTATTATCCCAATTGGGGTTGATTGATTTACCCAGCCGAATCGTGATCCACAAGATCCATATGGTAAATAAAAGTATGTGATTTATTAGTGACATTTCTTTCAGTCAAACGACACGACGAATGCAATTTTTCCAACTGTAAGCAAAATGTACATGATTATTTGTATAATAATAATAATAATTATTATTATTATTACTATTACTACTTTTAGTAGAATAAGTTGTACATTATTTAACATCTGTGTGTGTGTTTTTAGCATGTCTTTCAATGCACATATTGATGATGTATGTGCAAGACTGTGTAATTTTTGCACTAAATGAATTCAATATTAAAAACTCAATGAAAGAGTAGGGGTGAACATATAAATGTATATATATATATATATATATATATATATATATATATATATATATATATATATATATATATATATACATATGTATATATATATATACGGTGATGGTTGCAAAGAAATATAAATGTGTAACCAAATATTACATCATGTCAGTTATGACACTGATATAATAGACAGTTGAAAATATTTACTTACTATGTCAATCATGGTACAAGTGGTGAAATGTAGATGTGTGTGTGTGTGTTTGCTGGTAATTTGAAAAATGTTATTTACAGTGGTACACCATTTTGTTAATTGCATGTGTGAATTATTATTATTATTATTATTATTATTGTAGATTATTTTATAATACACAAAAAATGTAGAGGTAACAATTGTTCAATGATGACTAGTTAGTGTATTGGCACAAAACAGTTGAAATGTTGAAAGTTGATGAAACAATGCAGTGTTGGCGTATTTTTTTTTTACAAAAAATACATACGCTTAAGTAGTTCATTTATTCCATATTTATACGCCATATTAAACGATGGCTTGATAATAGCGTAACAAGCGTAGAAGAATAACAAGGTTTTTTTAGCATCCTTATGACGGCGCTATTGACTGTCAAGGATAGACCAATGCCTACCTTAAGATACTTTTTAAATATTATGAATGTGTGTTTTCACCTATCTTCTAAAGCGGAAGTTCAGTTAGACCTCCGTGCACTCGGTCTCTGCTGTTATTAATCTAGATGTATAAAGATACCTAGTCCAGGATACACCACGTGGCCTTCTCATCAATAAAAATTGAGACATTGTATAAGCATTACTCAAATTTTTAAAAGTATTAACATTCCAACTTGGGTAGGCTTGGGTTCAATTCTCACTATTAACACCAAATGCGGTCCCACGTTTGGCTTCGCTGAACAATGTCCACTACTGAAAAGCATATTTCTCGTACAACATCTAAAGTAGTAAAATTTAAAAATTATTACATTATTGTTATTGCAAGTAGACACCTAAAGATGCCACATAATTTACAAGTCATAAATGGCACTTGAAATTATACTTGTTCAACTTCCATTAAAGTACTGTACCACTAGACCGTTCCCTTGTATCTACCGGTTCACTTGCAGTTGCGGTGACAAATATATTGATCGGACAACTCGTCGCTTATCTGAACAGGTCAAAGAACACATTCCCAATTGGATTGAAAAAGAGTTCAACTCAACTGGACGGATGTGCACTTCATCAATAGTATGTCACTTGATTCAACTAAAACACCGAGTTAACTTTAATGATTGTTTTAAAGTGTTGATAACTTTTCAAACACTTGAATCTGTGTTTACATTCACACATTAAAATCCATTTTGTGTGCACAAAAACAATTTGTAACTTCATTAAATTTAGCGTGGACTTAACATATGCATGTTGCGTATGTGTATGTAGGTGTAGTTATTAATGTAAAGTTAATTACATCATATAATTTTATGTATATATATATATATATATTTGTGACTGAAGAAAATATACGAAATGAATTTATCTCACAGTCTACGTCTCTATTATTTTTGTTTGGAATTATAAAGGGTACCCAATGATTTAAATATCTTGAAGATTAATAAAGAAATTGCAATTATGACTAAAAAAGAATATTTTATAAAAATTGGTTAAACAAAACACGGTTAACCTATACAACTTTTATATATATATAATAATAACAATTTTTTTTTCATGTTTGATGCTTTGAATGTTTTACAAGAAATGCATCTTTGTGGCATAAAAAATTGCATTGCAACTTAAAAGATATTACTAAATTTTGAAATAAAATAGTACTGGTTAAATTGATTAACATAATTTCCCATATAATGGGGTTATTCTATACATTTTTTCAAAAAAAAAATTATTAACATACAGTAGGCAAAGTATGTCATTCCAATTAATATTTTTCAAATATTTTTGTTTGTAAAATAAATTAATGTATATTTTTAAAATAACAATTTGTTACACATTATAAAGATTTGATTGATGCGCTACATTTTTCTATAAATATATAACCTTGATACATACGCTGGTAATGCGATGCCTAAACTTTAATTTTTTCCAGTTAAATTTATTAAATCTTAAAATATGTAATTTATTTACAAAAATAATTATTAAAAAATATATTTTAATTTTATATTTCTTTTTTTTTAAAAATAATAATTTTTAAAATAAAATAACTGCTTATACATATATTTACAAATTTGCACTGTATTTTAAATAGTCAATAATTAATTTATTTTAAAAGTATTTTAATATAAAGAATTTTAAAAGAAATTATTTTCCAAAAAATTATAAAATTATTTTTAATAAGTTAAGCACAAGGTCGATTTTTATTTTCCATCTCAAAATTTGGAATTTTGATAAAAAAAGGCTTCTTATTTCCGCGCACTTAATACTTATGGTTAAAATAGCTCAGCGTCGTTATTTGTCTTCCCATAATTATGAATTAGTTAAAAGTTTTTATAAAAAGGGCACAAAAATTAAAACAATTACCGAATGCATGAAAATAGATAGTTCAACTGTATACAACATTTTAAACAATAGAACAAGCCCCAGATCACCCACAGTTGTTAGAAAACGTTCAACAAGCAAACAAGATGATCAGTTCTTAATTATGCAGCTTAAAAACAACCGAACAATGAATGTAAAACAAATAAAAAATGAATACTTAGAAGATTTTTCTTATTAATTGTAAGAAGGAGGATGAAATCTGAAGGCTTCATTTTTAAAGCGGCTGTTAAGATACCTCCACTTAGTCGTGCCCAAAGATTACAACGAGTGGAGTTTGCCAAAAAGTACAAGCATTATCTATCGTCATTTTGGAGATCAATATACTTCACAGATGAGTGCAATATCCTACGAATCATGGACTAAATATTCAAGGGTTATTTATATTCCAAATTTCCCACCCAACCACACTTGTACTGCTATAAAAGTTGCACATCCTTCATGTGTGAAAGGATATTTTTCAATTAAGTACAATCAGTCTCCAAAATGGATGCGCATCAGTGGCAATTTAAACAACGCAGAGAATTGTTTCATAATGAACTGTCCAGAAATGCTACAGGACACTTAACAATTATTCAAGACATTGCTCCTGTGCATATTTCAAAGTGGTAATGTGTATTTTAATATGACTTACAATTTACTAAACGTTTTCATTATTTAAACCACAAAAGCTTTGAAAAGCAAAAAGCTTACTTTTATTCAACTTCTTTTATACAGTCCAGACCTCAATGTAATTGAAAACGTTTTTAGTATCTTAAAACGTGAGGTGACCCGCATAAAACTGACGTATCATTGGAAGCGAAAATTAATCATGTTGTAAAAAATTGCATTTCAAAGGACTATATTGGTACGTTGATAGATTCCTACCCAAAGCGGCTGGCAGAGATTGAACAAAAGCGTGGATATTACTTAAATTACTGACATTATTAAGTTTGTTACCCTAATTTTATATATTTATGTATTTTAATAGACAAAACTATTTTTTTAAATCAATTATTTGTGTTTGTTTTTAAGTTTTCATAATGGTGGTATTGTGCTTTATTGCTAAAACGAATGTTATTGTGTATCATATTAAGAATTGTTTGCGAATAATATTAAATATATATATATTATCTAAGGTACTTATTTATAAGCGTTAAATATGTCTAAGATAAGTAACAAGTGCTACATATATTTCAATATCATAGTAGGTTAACATTGGAGTCACTTTTGTCACTATCCGTACTAAAGTACTGCAATCGGGAACATGGAATATAGCGCTTTGGTTACTAACTAATTTGTCGCATAATAATACACTATAAAAATGCCTAAATTACATTTAGTACTACCGTTTATCTAACTGTAGCTATTCTCAATACGACATTTTAAAATAAATATTTTGAAGTAAATATAAAGCAACTAGTAAGTACTTTACACTGTTTACAATTCCTAATATTTATTTTTACGAAAAAAACAATTGGAGATAACAAATTAATTTAGATTAAATTGCTTTTTAAATTTTTACATTAATTTCTTCAATAATTATACATATTTATATTAGAAAAAAATACAACATTTTATTTTTTTGTGCATTATTTGAAAGACTAATATTATAATTAATTTCAAAATTAAAAAAAAGAATTAAATTAAGGAAGATTAATTACATTACATAATTTAACTCCGCTTAGAAAGGATTGAAAATGAACCGATCTAGTCAGTCCCAAGTTATACTGCTTTAAATTGTTTCGATTCACAACCTTCGTGTTCGTTCACACGTTATTAATACATTTTATCCCATAATATTATATTACTCCTGAGTAATATTTCCGGGACTAAAAAGAAAGGATT
>JAKXYG010000565.1:25000-37500 GCA_025895645.1 Cardicola forsteri | reverse complement strand
ATATATATATATATATATATATATATATATATATATATATATATATATAATTAACTTAACATTAATAACTGCACATACATACATACACATACAATTTGTGTCTTCTATTATTTTTATTAACTTAACTGTGACGTTATTTTTACCTCATAATGAATAATTATTTTAATTGTTTATAAACTAATTTTGTTTACATAAAACGGACTAAAATATAAATAATTATATCTTTAAAAATCGCTATTTAATAGTTCTAATGTTAATGACATTCATTTTGTTTTTTGTATAATAAAAATTAACATGTATAAGCATATTTAAATCAAAATAATATTTGTCCAAATTATTTTTTTATTAGATTACATAAAACTATTATAACCAAGAGTATGTCAAAACACCTAAACCAAGTGGTTACAAATATATAGCAATCTTGTTTATCATTTAATATTTTGTAGTAAATTATACTAAACCAATTTGTTAATCGCAAAAATTAGATACGTTTTGCATTTTTTTAAATATTTGACTTTAGATTTTTACTCAATCTTAAACTTTTACGCTATTTTTTATTAGTTACAATATATATCTATAAAATTATACTTGTATTTTAATTATCAAATAATATTGTACGTTGTACAATTAACGTGACGTCCTTTTTGTATGTTACGTGATTGCTACAAATGTTTTAGTTTTATAACTACGTTTTTAACAGTTATTAGTTTAAAAGTTGTACATTCTTATGTAATGTACTAAATATTGTTTGTGTTTACATGTATGCTGATTTTGTTGTATATTTGTTTATGAGTGATCAATATTATATATATATATATATATATATTATACAAAACCCTTTTGCTTTAAGAATAAGCATGTGGCAATAAGACAACAATTACAACAAAACAACAACAACAACAACAACGACAAAGTCTCGTTGGCATTGAAAATTCTGCAAATCAAGATTGAGCTTCCTTTCCGCTTTTACTCAACCCTGTCATCTGTGTAACTCTGTCATCCAAATACGTGCAATCACTTCTTTGCCGTTGGTTACCAGAATGGCGTCCTTCTGTATTGTTTCCGTAGTAGTATAATTTTTTTACACTAGGCCAAGTTGCTAACCTTTCGCGCTCGAACCCTCCTCCTTTATCTAGGCTTAGGACTGGCTAAATTGAATCATTTCTGAGTAGTCAATGCTGTTACATTTCTTTTATGATTTATTGTTTTTGTCTAACTGCTGCAAACGACCTAGCCTCAATCAACTACTTTAAATGTTTCTCGGCAAACATCTTTCAATGAAACCATATGCAAGCCAACATTTAGTGCCGGTAGAGAGAATTGAAGTCCTCACACTCAGGTTTGAGTCGAGCGCTGTATCGCTAGATCACCTCAGATTTCAGTTTTGCCTTTTAACCCTAATTTCAGGATTTTTCACGAGTTAAGTAGGCCAAAACGCCTGTTAGTACTTGGTTCTCAAATTGTCTCAAATTTTCAGGATAAAAAATGAAATGGATGGTGAGGTAAAGGGGGATTAGTCACAGAAAAAATATTTGAAATCAAGATGAAATCAAGGTAGATAGTGGAAGTTAACAATTATAGAAAACGAGCAAAAATTATAAATATGCAAAAATAATAATAAAACAAATTACGTATTACAATGCAAAAACACTGCAATAATTTTAAAAAAGAAGAAAAGTGAAAAGGATGAATAACGCTCCAATGGACGTGTAGCGTGACGCGCGCCTCACCTCGATTAATATTAAATGATTAATACTAAATGGTCTAGAGGAATAGAGCTCGGCTCGGATCTTGGTAAACGTGGATTCAAAACTCATTTTTGACCCACTAAATGCGGGCCCATATTTGGCTTTGCTAAAATGTTTACTGCTGAAAGATGATACGTTTCTCATGCAAACACTCAAAGTAGTAAAAATAAATAATTTTTTTAATAATATAATTTATGTAGAGAAAGAACTACTGACATTTATAATTACATTTTTTTATTTCTAAAAGTATTTTTGTAATTGACAACAATTACAGGTATATTATTGGCAGCATTATTTAAATACTTGTATAACATTTCATAACAAAACATTTTCTTATTTTGATTTTGCTGTTTTAATATTGTTTAAAAAAATAAATTTTTAGCAAGTGGTTTGTACTTAGTACTAGAGATGGGAATCAAGCTTGGGCTCACCAAATCTTATTTACTCATCTAGTACGCGAGATTTTTCTATATAATTGTACGTTAAAATGTTGACTTTAAAAATTATGCATATTAAAGATTAAAATTCTTTTCGGATTTCGCCAAACATGATCATCATGCTACTTTTATTTTTTTGCTGTAATTTAATGAAATAGTGTCCTCTTCTTGTTGTTTCTTTATTTAAAAAAATGTTTATTACATTAAATGTTATACTAGAAACGCATCTTTCAGCAGTGGACATTTTAGCGAAACCGAACGTGGACCCGGATTTATTGGGTCGGTTGTGGGATTTCAACCTCCAGGGTCACCGAGGTTTGAATCAAGCACTGTACCGCTAGACTACCCCGGCATTATTAATTTTTTACATAAGTTAGGTTGCTAATCATAAACTCAACGCTTCTCCTGTTTTAACTAGATTTGGGGGTCTGCTACGTGTTGCAATTGTAAATAATTATTTAAATTTTAATGTAACCACTGCAGACCTTTGTTTGGTTTTTCTAAAGTGTCCACCTTCAAAAGTAACTTTTTCATACAATATACGAAACATTGTTGTTATTATTATTATTATTATTATTATTATTATTATTATTATTATTATTATTATTATTATTATTATTATTATTATTATTATTATTATTATTATTATATTTGTAGTATTAATTTATATTTTAATGTTACTGTTTACTTTGTTACGTTTGCGTTTTAAGACTTTTATTTTAATGTAAAACATTTAAATTAGTCATTAATAAAAAACAGGAATTGTTGTTTGGTTGTATTACATTTTTGTTTATAAAAAATGTTTTTTCTAAACTTAAAAAACACTTCTAAAAATCTTAATTGATAAAATTAAACTTATATCAAAGTTTGATAGATTACATTTTTACGGGTTTGAATAAACGATAAAATAAAATGGTTTAAATAAATTTATTTAAATAATTATTGTTGCATAAACAATAAACAAATTAATTTTGTTTTATGAAAAACAAATGTAAAAGAGTATTTCTGCAAAAACTTTGAAATGTTAGAGAAAAATTATTAATTTTTAATTAGCAAGCATTAAATAACCCTAAAAATAACGTTTTTTAAAACGTCAAAAGTAAACTATTTGTAACCTTGATATATGTTTTTAAAAAAATGAAAAACGGTTTTCTTAAAATATAGTAAAAGTTGGAATGCAATAAGTTATGTAAATAAGGTTTAACCTTATATATTTTAATTCTCAATAAGTAAATTTAACCCGAATTACTTATCAATTTAGATTATTTTTTGAAAAAAATATATAAATTACTATACAATAAACAAAACGAAATTTTTTAGCTAATTCATTTAATTCAAATTTATTGTTAATACTATTGTTATTGTTATCATTATTGTTACTCTTCCTCTCCTTATTATTATTATTATTATTATTATTATTATTATTATTATTATTATTATTATTATTATTATTATTATTATTATTATTATTATTATTATTATTATTATTGTTATTGTCTAAATGCTTTATAAAATCTTTAAAAAGTATCATAACTTAAGACAAAACGTAATAATTCAATTAAGAGAATAAGAATACTTCAGAAAATTACATAAATTGTATGTATCGCGGCACGATAAACATTCAATAAAATAATTATATATATATATATATATATATATATATATATATATATATATATATATATATATATATATATATATATTCTTCATTTTATTCATTATGTTTTAAAATTTTATTTCTAATTAATAATTTAACTTACTGTATTTCATTTGACTACTTTTTTTCTCCCATTTTTATATCACTTGCTCATTTTTTAAATTAATTTAATAGAAAAAGAATTAAATATCTAGAATTAATTTTCTAAAGGTTTCCAACCCACTTTATCAACTAACCTGAAACCTATAATATCACATAAATTCAACAGTACGATGCTACAAATAAATATAAATTAATCTTAATGCGTTAAAATCACTTAGAATTTATTAAATAAACGTTTTGTATATTTTAATATAAATAAAATAAATTATTTTGATATGTATCCTTTTACAACTTAAATTAATTTTATCAAATTATAAATAATTATTTTTTGTATATAAATTAAGAATAAAAAACACATTGATAAAATTAGAAAAATTTAAAAAGGCATTTTATTATTATTTATAGTAAAAAAACACCATGCTTGTTTACGTTTATAATAAATTATTTTATTTAAACATGTTACAACTCAATAATATAGCACTAATTTTTAATATATTTGTGGAAATAGACAATCTAACTTAATCTTTACAGCACATATATACCTTTTTTTGTTACCTTTTGTGGTAACCTTTTGAAACCGAACAGTTTATTTTCAATATTATTAACAATAGTCAATAAATAAATAATTATTTTTATTAATTATTAAATTATGTTTTACATTTTATATCTACAAAAAAATGTTCACAGTTTTCAAAGTTAAGTTTTTTAAAATAAAAATTAGTAAGTACACATTAACTAACATTATTAAAATATAATTAAAATTTAATTAATTATTATTAAAAATTTTATTAATAACTATTTATTTTGTTATTTTACTCTACAACCACAATTGTTTAAAATTATTATGTGCAAGCGGGTTGTCTAAATAGGACAAATTTTTGGTTATGGATAATGCCTTTTTTTCGTTAACTGGAAATCATTCTCTAATGGAAAATGGAGGTTTTCCTGGTAAACACTTATATTTTATTTTTTTAATATGAAATTTATGTGTATCTTAAAACATTTGAAGATTTATGCTCTTTGCGTCATAATACTTTTGCTTTCTATAAAAATTGAATTTTAAATTCCGTCATTTACAAAATAAAAATATTTTTGCTGATTTATTTAAATTTGGATTGATTTTATTTTAAAAAACAACTATAAATATAACACTGGCCACAAACAATTGCTAAGTAGATTTTTGACATCTAATTAACAATACACTGATTTCAAAAATTTAGATTTTTGATTATATTTTGTAGTGGTGACAATTTGCAAGTTAAATTGGAATAAAAAGTAATAAATGCTTATTATTTAATGCCTATTTTGCATGTTTAATGTTTTAAACTATGTATAAAAAACATTTAAAATAGTGGTAGTAACCAGAGTTTTGTATTGTGAAATGTTCTTAAACATTTTAGCTATTTTTTATGGTTTGTTTATACCAGTAAGCTGCTTAACGTATATTTTTTGACATTATATTAAAAAAATTGAACCTGAAGCAGAAATACGATCAACAGTAAATGTTAAGCCTTGTACTGATTTAGCATGTGTTTTAAAACACAGAACTACAAATATTTTATTTTAGAAATTTAAATAGAGCTTATTTTTGAAATTTAATTCAATAATGCGCGTACCAAATACTTGAAAATGTAGTTATTTGGATATATGTATTAGTACAGACAAGTAATTAAAAGTAAGTAATATAATATGTAAAGATTTCACAGTTTATGGAATGCTGTCTCATTTATTCTTAATTAATGATAAGTTTTCTATTAGTTAAACCGACATTAAAGTGTAGGTTTGAAATGATATTACAAGTAAAAAAAAGAAAAGATTTTGACAATAGATGTCTAAAGACTAGCAACATTGTCATGGGGATACGTGGGAAACAATAATATTCAAATATATATTCTGCTATGTTATTGTTATTAGTAATTTGTTGTATAAGATTTAGAAAAATAAACAAGTTTTATTAATTTTCTATTGGACGATCAACGCATTAATACAAGATAGGAATGTTCTTATGACAACAACGCTGCAAATTTCACGTTACTGTGTATTAATAGCATTCCTAAATTTGTATTGAGTGGAATTGTTTTTTTTTAACTAGCCTAGTGAAGTATAGTTTAAAAGCTGTTTATGATTTATTGTAGTATTAATTGATTAGTGTCAGATTATATTTAGTTTTGGAAAAAAAAATTATTTGTTAATATTACAGTTTAACCATTGCTATATATATATATATATATATATATATATATATATATATATATATATATATATATATATATATATATATAATGGATTACAATGGATTCGACTTTTATGTTTTAATCTAACGCTTAACACATTTCTGTGTAGTACACAGTGCTGTATATTTTTTCAATTTAGTAAAAAAATATATTGTTTTTTAATCTGTAATACAAATGCAATGTGGTTTTGTAGATCAGAATTTGAGGACTTGAGAAAGGTTCATATTTTGATGTCAGTGATGCTCTGTAGTTATATGTGGTGCATCTTTGATTATGACTTAGGTAGAGTAAGAATTGTGTGTAGTACAGTTCTGTCTCAATTTCCATTTGGGTGGATTGGTGGAAGCTTAATGATTGATCGGTAAGAGCTTTATCTATGGATTGAAATGTGGGTTAGGTGTCCTACGTAATATCTTAGTATAGTCTAACGGTATTACAATCTTGAAATTATGCATATACGGGGACAACCTAGTGGTGCAGCGAATGTTACGTAACTCGGTTGGGAAGACCTGATTATAGAACTGGTGACTTTACATTTTTATAAACATACACTTATCTACCGAAAAGGCATATTAGTAGGTCATAAAAGAAGAAAAAAACATTTTTCCCATTTTTTTACACAAAAGACAGTTGGAGCGATTGAATTGAAATAGGGAAGTATTAAAAAAGGAAATATGTCATTTGTTCTTTAATTTTACAGTCATGGTCCAAAATCCCCACTTCGCTTCCTGGAGTCAGCTGTCGGCTGCCGCAGCTGTAGCAGCTGCTTCCCAATCGAATTCTGTAACTGGTACCTCGTCTGCATTTCACTGTCCTTCGTCTTCAATATTATCCCTAACTAGTCAAGTAGACGATACAACTGCTGCTCCTCAAACGACACAAACGTCGATTATTACGGCAAGCACCAATAGCAGTACGCCTTCCCAGTTCAAATCAAAATTGCTCGTTCAACAGCAACAAGATTATCATTTCCAGTTGCAACAACAACATCAGTTGAATTTGCAATATCATCAACAACAACAACAGCAGCAGCAATTACTTCAAGAACAACAGCAACAGCTTACTCTAAATGGCAATGGATTTGTAGCACCCAACTTCCAGCTCTATTCTAGCAGATCGTCAAATGCATCAGCCCTAGCAGCAGCAGCAGCCACAACAGCAGGAACAACTGCAGTTCCGTTTTACACTCTACCCAAACCCAAGTGCCGCAAATCTCGATCAGTCAAAAAAAGTGCCAAACTGTCACTTACAACAGCAACAACAACAACAAGTAGCGACAAACCAACGCTGGAATCGACGACGGTTTCGCAAGATCCATCCATCCAGTTGCCCACACTGCCCGAAGAATTGTTGTTCAAGATGGATCCTTCATTGCAAAACGACGATCATCAACAAGCCGCTGACCTCAAGCCGTATCAGTGCGACCAATGCTTTAAGCGTTATTCGGGCATGAAATCGTTGAAGAATCACAAATTGACGCATTCCGATATCAAGCCTCACAAATGTTCCATTTGCGGCAAGGCTTTTTTGCGAGCTGACAAAAAGCGACTGCACGAAATATCACACCTCAACGTCAAGCCTTTCGAGTGTAGTACGTGCAAACAGCGGTTTACTCGGTCGGACAAGTTGAAAATACACAACAGGACGCACACAGGTGTCAGGCCCTATGCATGTACCTTTTGTCCCAAACGATTTACACGATCGGACAAATTGAAAATTCACGAAAGGATTCATACCAAAGTCAAGCCTTATGAATGTACCCATTGTGGCAAGTGTTTTGCTCGTTCTGACAAACGTCGTCTTCACGAACGTACGCACTTGTACGGACCAAGAGCGAGGGCTTCTGGAGGTACAAAGAAAGCTAAAAGCACTGCCACATGTATTTCGACGATCGTGTCCGACTCGTCTGTACAATCTACTTCGTTTGTCCTGTCTACAACGGCTACTACGTCAACTGCCAGTGTGTTCGACTTTAGCGCCATCATATCGACACCCAAGGCCGATGATACGTCGAATCGGCTAACCGCCGGTTCGTTCCAATCGGACTATTATTCGCAACACAACCAACTTCGACTATCCAATACCGGTCACTATCCCGCCCTAGCGTCTCTTGCAGGCATAGCGCAGTATCATTCGGCTGCCCTATTCCAAGTTCCTCCCAAAACATCTTCCAAAGAACAGTCCTCGACTTGTGCCAATTCTCACATTCCCTTCTACAACGCGTCCAACTATCCCACTTCTTATCCCAACGCTGCCGCCCAAGTAATGCCTTTTTTCGTCAATTCCCTGTCGACTGGCACCGCTTCAACAACGAAATCGGTTGACGCCGACGCGACTGTCTATGCGAAAACGCCCAACACCGAGCCGAAAATAACATCGAGTCATAGTCATCCAGGCACACTTGTATCTTCCAATACGAATATTGCAGCTGTTATGGCTGCAGCAGCTTTGGGACGCCAATTTCAACACCATCATCATCAGCAGCAGCAACAACAACAGCAACAGCAGTCGCCCTATTATTCCCAATTCGTGGCCTATCCCAATTCGGCTTTTATCCAACAACAACAGCAGCAGCAAGTTGGTTCCAAAACCGTAGCCGACTCTTATCACGATCAGTCCAAGACTGGTCAATTCTCCAACTACCAATCACATCAGCAGCAGCAACAGCAACATCAGCAGCAGCAGCAACAACAACAACAGCAGCAGCAAGTGATTCAACAACTCCAGCATCAAAATCCCATGGCTGCATTTAGTCTATTTCCACAAGCAGCTGCCCAGTTTATACCGACTCAATACGGACAGACGCCTGTCACTGCGGCAACGACGTCGGGACATCAGGCGTTTGTTCCTTTTGGACATCAGCAGCAGTCACAGTTGTAATTAAACCAAGGTCCTATTGTATAGAGCTAATGATGTATACCATTTTATTATGACCAACACTCAAGTGCTAATATATATGTATGTATGTATGTATGTATGTATGTATGTGTCGATGTGTGAATGTTTTATCGACCCATCGTGTTGAGACAGTCTACCTCACGCGTGTTTTGTTTTTTATATTACTTTTAGTTGATATAATATATATATATATATATATGCATTTTCACTTGTGTATTATAATGCGCATTTATTTTATGTATTTCATGTATTCAATATAAACAATGAATAATAATCAACAAGATTTTTCGCTTTTAGATTGCAATTTTTTTGTTTTTGTTTTATTTAATTCTCTTTTTCATTTTTTTTCAATGTCCAGAAATACATTTATATACGCATTTATCATTTATGTTATGCTTGTTGTGTTTACCTCTTTACCCCCCCCCAGATAAGTAGTTGGGCGGAATGCTAACCAGTCCGACATTGCCAGCGATGGTCATATTCTTGACTGTTTATCCTCCACCTGGCTCAATTTGGACTAGGTAAGCCTAAATTAAGACATCCGGGTACCGAATGCACGACGGGGCAACTGGGTTTCCGTTTTCGCTGGGCACTTAAAAGGCGTCGTAAGGTATACAATGCAAGTTACGAATCATGACTTTAAAGCCTCCTTCTTTAATTAAACAAACTGAAGATCAGCAGTGGGCATTTTAGCATTTAGTGGGCCGGGATTTAAGCTCATCCCAACCGAGGTCCAACTCGAGCGCTGTACCGCTAGACCACGTTGGCACCGTTTTAAATAGATGCTACATAATACACATATGCTAAAAAGCGTTAAAAAGTGTGTATATTGATTGATTGCAAAATCTATTTGGGCTTTACTAAACTCTGTCATCAAAAGTATGCTGTCTTCGTATTTTTTGTCGTAATTGAATAAAATGGTATCTTTTTTGGCATTGCGTATTTTATATATGCCAAATTACTAATCATCACTTCCAACTCTCCTACTTTCATCAAACAAACTGAAGACCAGCTACAGTAAGTAGACTTATAAGATGACACTATTCATCTACTTTCTTTTCAAAGCTGTTTTTGTTCCAAAAACGCATGGAGCAACACGACTGCTCTATGTGATTGTACACTCATTCTTTAGCACCGAAGATCTTGCCTATCGGATTGTGATAAATCCTACCATTTACTTCTTTCTTTGAAGTTCTTTTGTTTTGTGCCTTTTTACCGAGTCCAGGTTGCAAATCTTGAGTTCTGGCACTCGGAAAGATTGGATGTACGAAGGTATTATAACCTGGCTGTCGGGTTCGGAGGCTACGCAGTTTTCTTGTTTATCTAGATGCTAATCATTGTAAGGATTTGACTAATACTCATAAATTCTCCATTTTCAATAATGGTAATATTCCTAACTGTTTGTCCTTTACGTGGTGCATCCTGGACTAGGGGATACTATGCAACTAGACTCATAACAGCAGCAACCAAATGCACAGCGGTATAACTGGGCTTCCGATTTAGCGGGTGACTGCAAGCAGATACGCAGGGTACTTAAAAACGATCTCAAGGTATTTGCATACCACGTAGCCGTTGGGCTAAGAGAGATATCTGACAAGAAATCAACCGGCCTTATCAATCCTTGCAAACGATGGCGCTATCACAAGGATGCTCTCTACCAACCAAGAAACGTTCTTGTACATTTGTTACGTCAATTATTCATTATGCTGTACAAATATAGGAATAATGAAGAGGTAACTATATCACCAACCACAATAAATAAATGAATTCCCTTTAGATGTACCACAAAACCATTTACCACATATGCCATTTTCTAATGGCATTCACTATGTAACATTTGTGGAGCATATGATGCATTCTGGACTGTAGGTACACCTAAACAACGGTATCACTGGGTTTCTGTTTTGGTGGATGGTTGCAACAATACATCCAGGCTACTTAAAAAGGTGTATGTATACCATATGCAGCCGCTGTGTTAAGAAAGATGATCCCGACAGAAAATCGAACGGTTATGTCTTTTGTGTAAACGCAAGTTTATCAACTAAGAAACTTGGCTATTCTGGTGCGTTGTAGTCTATTATTGAATAGAAATAATAAAAAAATGACTACGTTACCAAGCCCAATGAATGCAGTCACTTCGGCTGGGTAACTCCACTCGATAAAGGTTGTGCCACAGTGCCATTTTACAAATCTTTCTCCCAACTGCGTGGTATGCCTACTTGCTCTAAGAATGTAGTCGAGGATTCATCAATGCCATTCTATCTAGATGTCATTTCCTAATCTGTAAAGCTACACGTTTTTTTGTAGTTGGTTTATTATCAAAGTAGAGACGTAGTCATACTGGTACTGTGCCTATTTTCTAAATATACCGATTGCCGTTTCAATCTTTTCAATAGTGCTCAAATTTGGACCTCGGTGGGCATGGGTTCGAATCCCACCACCGGCACTAAAATGCGGGCCCACGGGTTCGGCTTCGCCAAACAATGTCCACTGCTAAAAGATATTTCTGGTAAAACGTTCAAAGTAGCAAACAAAAAATGGATTAGCTTCATCTCAATACGAATTTGTATTTCGGAATTAGTAGTTGAATCTTAACTGAGGCACAATGGAGGAAACCCAAAACCACCTTGAAACACAAAAAAAAACATTCAAAATCATTGTCGACAGAGTTTTAATGAATAACAATAAGTTAAAAATTGATTTCTACAAAAACAATACTTTATCATATTTCCATGTATGCATACATATGTGTATTATATAATTGAAACATTGCAATATCTTAAAAATTAGTTTATGAAAGCACTGTAAAAGATAATGAAATATTACAAAATGCAAGCTATATATATATATATATATATATATATATATATGTAATGTTCTTGCTGTCTTTTGCTTCTTGAAACGGATACTTTTATTGGAAACACGAAATAATTGATCAATGTGCACTGTAGTATTTGTTCTAATTGTGAACCAAATACATTGTCACAAACCACCTCTGATTGCTGAAATAAAAATGATTATTGTTTATAACAGACGTAAAATAAATATAGGACAATAAAGATGTTGTCAAAAGACCTCACTATAAATAGGCGTTAGTACGGATCAATGTTTGTTACTCCACACACGTGTTAGTCTATGTAGGCAAGACGGATGAGTTAGTGTCTTTGCGCAACCATTACATTGGAATGTTGAATCCAAAATTTGGAACAAACGCTCACACATTTTTCAATTCCTCACAAAGGATCATTTTAATACTTTCTAGTAAGGCTCAATCCCTGTGTTCGGGTAAGTGGAGCATCTACCAAATTGACTGGCACTAGTCGTCAACAGAACTCACTATAAATGGACGTTAGTACGGATCGATGTTTGTAACTCCACATACGTATTAGTTTAATAGCTACACGGTCTAAAGTGCTACTTGTCA
>JAKXYG010000565.1:0-20000 GCA_025895645.1 Cardicola forsteri | reverse complement strand
CTTGCCCCACAATGAAATGAAATTTCTGTGTGCCCAATTAGCTTAGCCCTTCATCTACCTATTTAGTCTCGAAACCATGTCCTATTTTCAGGCTATTTTTTAATATACCATGCTCATACACATTAGTCATTGATAACTGATGTACAATGTCGTTTTCACATGCCACTTGTAATCCTACCGCTCCAACCAATTTCATCTAGAACAAACATGAAATTGGGGGTGAGTTATTAATGAGTGTGTGTCCGACATTTAACTCTTATTTTTGCTTTATATTTAAACTATATAATGTTTTTTTAATTCTAACTATTTTGGTGTACCAAAAGTTATTTCTATCGAAGTATTTTAGCTATCAAACAAGATTATAATAAAGATAATAATAATAGCAACAAAAATAATAGCAATAATAATTTTAATAATAATAATAATAACAGTAATAATAATTATTATTATTACCATTACAGTAATAATAATAATAATAATAATAAAAGCAATAATAATAAGTATTATTATTACTATAGTAATAATATCAGGAATAATAATATAATATCATTATTATTATAAATAATTAATAGTGATAGTAATGTTATTAATAATATTAACAATAATAATAATAGTAATAGTAATAATAAAAATAATAGTGAAAATGTTAATAATAATAATAATATATAAGAAAATGTTTGTCAACAAGAAATACTTTAAATGTTTTCTTATGATTGAAGCCTTATCGGCGTATCCTGAGACCTTTATAACATCCTCACTCCACTCAATGTATTTGTGACCCAGATTGAAGTGATTTGGTAACTGACCGTATCTGAATTGACCGATGTATCGAGAATAATAAATAGACAAATCACAACCTATATTTTTACTTTTTTATTTTTATTACTTGACATGTTTTACAAGAAACGCATCTTTCAGTAGTGGACATTGTTTAACAAAGCCGAATGTGGGCCCACATTTTAGTGGGCCGGTTGTAGGATTCGAACCCCACGATGGTCACCGAAGTCCAAATCAAGTGCTCTACCGCTAAGCCATTTATTGCTTTTTAAAAAAATCTCGAAGATTTGGTCAACTTACATTCCACACGATTATCGCCACTACGTTCGAAAATCATCACCTTTTGCTCGAACATGTCACATCCAATCCATTTTCTTCTCCATTTGGTTCTTGTTGATCGATAAGTAAAATCGGCATATCTTCCCGGCCCGGTCAATCGCTTGAATACTAAATTCCACAGTTTTTGTCTTGCATTGTTGTTGAGCGGCGGCTTGCGCATAAGCCACAAATAGCCAGCACACAAGCGTCCGGTAAGAACAACACGGCATTGCAGATAGTCTATTGGCTCGTTGGATTCGGGCCAAACATCGATGCGTTGGTCTGACTGGTGCAATCGAGCAATCCAGTGACTGAGTTTGGAAGTAAAACAGACGTTGTGGTTGGTGTTGGGCGGAAATTTTGACGTTGACGAAGGCTTCCGGGATTGAGCGAATGACAGGCGTTCGACAGAATAGTTGAGAGTTTTGAGATAGTCGTACAAGTTGGTTGGAACGTAATGATGGGACGATGTGGACTTAAAAGATGGTGTTTTATAGATATATTATTGGTAGTGGCGTATGCAGTATGAATACAAGGCTGGCGTCTTTCGTCACTGCGATGCAGTGCTATATTTTATTATTATTATTAATACTATTACTATTTATTTCATTTTTTTATTTTATTTTTGCTACTTTGAATGTTTTACGAGAAACGCATCTTTCAGCAGCGGACATTTTAGCGAAGCCGAACGTGGGCCGGCATTTGAGTGGGCCGGTGATGGGATTCGAACCCATGCACGCCCAGGTCCGAATTCGAGCGCTGTACCGCTAGACCACTCCGGCACACCACCGCTATTATTACTATTATTAATATTATTATTACTATTACTATTATTATTATTATTATTATTATTATTATTATTATTATTATTATTATTATTATTATTATTATTATTATTATTATTATTATTATTATTATTATTATTATTATTATTATTATTATTATTATTATTATTATTATTATTACTATTGTTTAAATGAATATGGTCAATTTAGAAAAGTCAACCAAGGTTCATCATTTAGTACTGTTGGTGACACCTGAACCCGTGCGTACCTAAGTTTAAGTCGAGCTGGACCGCACCTGCGTTAAATAATTAATTCCATTTTTGCAGTTGAAGTCCTTTAAAAATAATTTACCACAAACCATCAAATGGCAGAAATGTGATTATCAAATAATCTAATTCAATATAAATACGAATACTGCTGTTTCAAACAACCTCTATTGATAATTTGTAATAAATCCCGAATATCACTTGTGTCTATTTGTATTGAATAAACTAGAGGGCAAAAAAAGATAATTTTGTTCTACCTGATTTGTATCTTGATCGGATTGTTGATGTTTAAGTTCGGTTTCGGGACAATGAACATGTTGGTTTTGTTGGGATGTTTTCGACTTTTTCGATTTTGATTTGGACAACTTTGAGCTCGTTACGTTGACGTAATATGGAGGTGGCGATGGACGCTTGATAGAGTCAGTAGTCTTTATCTAGTTATTTCGTTAATTGAACAGCACAACAATAATAATAATAATAATAATAATAATAATAATAATAATAATAATAATAATAATAATAATAATAGTAATAATAATAATAATAATAATAATAATAATAATAATAATAATAATAATAATAATAATAATAATAATAATAATAATAATAATAATAATAATAATAATAATAATAATAATAATAATAATAATAATAATAATAATAATAATAATAATAATAATAATAATAATAATAATAATAATAATAATAATAATAATAATAATAATAATAATAATAATAATAATAATAATAATAATAGTAATAATAATAACAATAATAATAATAATAATAATAATAATAGTGATAATAGTAATAATAATAATAATAATAATAATAATAATAATAATAATAATAATAATAATAATAATAATAATAATAATAATAATAATAATAATAATAATAATAGTGATAATAGTAATAACAATAATAATAATAATAATAATAATAATAATAATAATAATAATATTAATAATAATAATAATAATATAAATAAGAATAAGTATAATATAATATAATAATAATAATATAATAATAATATAATATATATAATATATATATATATATATATATATATATATATATATATATATATATATATATATGTAATATATATACTAAATACGCGGGCCTTCGAATGGCTGCACTACATTTTCAAAGACAAAATTTATACACATTTATATTCTACATTGATTAGCAGTACTATTTTTACTTTAAAACATTTAAATCAACTTATAATGATTATAATTACTTCTCAAAGAATTCGCTTTAATAGAACATTTGTACTCCAACAAAAAGTGCTAATATTCGATATACAATTAGTTATTCCTATATTTTATAAACAATTGAATATTAAAACATAGAAAAGGAAATGTTATAATTATAAAAGTATTGATGTTATTAATACGTATGTTCCACTATCCGAGTGTCTACATTTTTTGTACAACAAAATAAATAAAAAACGAATGAATGCTTGAAATGATCCAATTAATAGTATTTATAGGCCACAATTTTACTATTTATAAATACTAATAATCCTAAAAATGGTAATATTCCTGATTGTCACTTCCACGTGGGGCATCTTAAACTAAGCTCATCAAAGCATTTAGATAAACATAGCAGGGATCGAGTACACAATAGTATAACTGGGGTATTTAAAAGGTTTCCTAGGGTATACGTGCCGGGGTGGTCTAGCAGTACAGCGCTCGAATTCGGACCTCGGTGGGCATGAGTTCGAATCCTATCACCGGCCCACTAAAATGCAGGCCCACGTTCGGCTTCGCTAAAATGTCCACTGCTAAAAGTAGAAAACATAAGATAAAAATAAATAAATATGTATCCGTTGAACTAAGAAGGATTAAGTGGCTTTATCAAATAATGGTGCTGTCACAAGGATGTGTCTATCAGCAAAGAAACCTCGTCATTCTACTCCGCTTGCTGCAATCAACATTTTGGTACAACTAAATAAATAAAAAACGAATGAATACCTGAAATAATCCAATCAATCTCGTCAGACTATTGACGATCGATTATTCCAATCATTTTTATCGTTTTGAAAACAGAAAACTTGTCACTTGGAATACAGTTTGTTCATCTTACTACAATTCTAGTTTGCATTTTTTTAAAGCACACATTTATTGTAATTAAAAATTTTAAAATGTCGGAATTTACTCAAAATACCTTTTCCGCTTGAAATTTAATTAAAGCAACAGTTATACTACTTAATCATTTATAAGTAGCTTAATGATTAAAATCTTTTACTTTATTGATTTGTAAAAAATATTCCAACTAACCGGCTTGGCTACGTTTTCTGGTTCACTTTTCTGCTGGACATCGTAAGATCGCGACATAAATTGATATACTTCCTCGTCTTCAGCACTCAAATGCTCCTGATTTACGTGACTAGTGCTCATTGTTTGCGATTTGCTCAGTATACAAGGATAGTGAACGGGTTTGGGAGGTAGAGGCGGATCCGATTGGAATGCGGACAGATTAGATTGAGACATATCGTTTGTTGAATATGCCTCAAATGAGGGTAGAGGATTGAAATTCGTTACGCATTCTTCTTCGGGAATGGGAAATGAACTTGTATTGGCCAATTCGATATAGCCCGATGGTGTTATTTTGGATTTGCGCATCGGTTGACAATCTTTGAAAACAATTTTAATAGAAGTACATTATTGTTCGAATATTTGACGAAAAGCATGTTTCAACAAGTAAAATGACTGTTGTAGGGAGTCGAACACATGATCACTTGTCGTGACCATTTTTACTAGATTATTTACATTTCAACGGGTTTTCAAAAATAAAATATTAAAATTGTCACAGTTGCTTAAATAATGAAACCACCTGGTTTTAGTCAACCTTTTTTAAATTTTCAGCAATTGCAATTGACTCTACCTATTTCTCATTGTCATCTAATGTTGAACGTTTACTTTACAAGAAACGCATCTTTCAACAGTTGACATTTTAGTGAAACCGAACGTAAACCCGTATTTGGTGCTCATGTCCTCCCAGATTCGAGTCGAGCGCTATACTGCCAGATGGCAATTGTTAACCGTCATACAAAAAAAAATTATAAAATCTTATAGTCATAATTTGGACCAATGAAAATGGTTTCAGTGTGAATGTGTTTTAAAAGCGTGAATAGCATTTTTCACCTCCTTCCAATTGGAATAATTACGTTGAGTCCAGTCTGGTGCACCAACTAACGCCATCGCAGAATGAGGCAAGAGCAAAAAAATTTACATTAAATAGTACTTAAAATATCCAATTACAGCTTAACTAGATAATAAACCAATCAGAGAGCAGAACCCACATCCAATAAAATTTACTCAAATTTCGACCAATTAAAAACAATTAAAAATTGTATGACGTACAAGAATTGTGATTAATTTGACTCAAAATCAATAAACTTAAATGTCACTCACTTTTATAATTGTTGACCTTGTATGATCCAAATTTTTGATTGTAATTGTGCAGAAAGTCGGAATTTTCCAAACTTGTCAACGACAGGTGGTTTTGCATGAGGGAGGAATTGCGTCGACGCCGGAGGATGCCCATTTCTGAATTCGTTTCAAATCTGCCCATCCTCGTCATGTTTTCGTTTTCGTCGCTAAACAAAGTTTGTCGTTTTGAATAGTCAAACGAGTTTGAATTTTGGCCCAAATAAATTTGATTGGATATGGGATTACTGCGGTGGAGGGTGTGAGATTTAGGCCAATCTAAGAAATACAATTAATTCGTTTAGTAATTAAGCTACTTTTAAATGATTAAGTAGTATAAATTTTACATGTTATTTTTTACGTTAAATAATTAACATTGACATAAAATAATCAATAGTTTAATAAATAATATTTTACGTGCCAGAAATTGTTTGAAGTTTGTGACTGAACAAAGGTGACAAGACATTGTTAAAATGAGCTGGACTGTTCCAGCTAGAAACAAACTGATTTTGAGCTCCATGTTGCTGCAGCTCCTGTTCTGTCCACGGTCCCATTTCTTGAGGTTTCAACAAGACCGAATGTTTGTCTGTATCGCATGCGTACACGTTGTTCGATTTGGTTGGCGGTTGGACAATATGGCGCGAATTTTCTTGTGTTTTCGATTGACTTGGATTGAGCTATATTTGGCAATTATATATTTATGATTTTATTTATTTAAATATTTTAAAACCCTTAAATGTTTTACAAGAAATATAGACTTTTAACAAAAGCGAACGTGGGCATGCAATTGATGCCGGTAGTAGTAGAAATTGAAACCCGATGGCTAGCCAGGTTCAAGTCGAGCGCTGTTACGCTAGACCAATCTGGCAGTTATTTACATGCGCATCCAGTAATAATAGTTTAATATAAACGAACCAGTAAAAGTCTTTTGGCCAGTAGATTGACGGAAGCATCGGCTGCTACCAACCGATCGCGTTGAGCAATTAAATGTTCGATGAGAAAATTTCGCTTTGTTTCCTGATTTTGGGATAGAAAGGAAAAATTGGGAAAAAATTTGGTTTTTCTAGATTCGGTACAGTAAATGGGATGTTACATTAATATTCTGATAACACGTTTGATTGCATTAAATACAGATTGTCGTATTCACTACTTTGAATGTTTTAAGGGAATAGTATCTTTTAGCAGTAGATATTTTAAAAAAACTGAACGTGAACCCGCATTTAATGGGCCGGTGATGGGACTCGAACCCATGGCCACGAAATCGAACGTGGATCTGCATTTAATCCCGGTGGTGGGATTCAAACCCCAGCCTCTGGTTCTGTAACTCTATGTAGCACATTCTAGTCCACAAACTAAACAAAACACAGAAAAGATGTAGAGCAGTAAGGATGCAAGCTTTCGTTAAAATATTGAAAATAATGTACATTCTGTTAAATAAATTATCATGCTATTATTACTGTAATTATCTATTTATCGATTTTCAAAGGTGAAATATTGCATTTTTAAAATTTAATTGAATAAGTAAATCCACTTGATTCTACTGTACAACTGGGCGTACCTTTCAACTTGAATCTATGTCCTATCTGGTGTTAGGCCAGCACCGTAATCACTGAGCTAGAGGTGGTTTAGAATGATCCTGTAAAATAATTTTTTACATTGAATCTAATCAATGCTAATTGCCCAGTGTCCTCAAATGCTCTACGTTACTAACGCCAATAAACGCAAGTGAACAATTTCTTCCACTATGGCTTTTACAGTATAGATGCTAGCATGTTGCACAGGTTTAATAGCCTATATGAAATGCTAATAATCCCAAGGATTTGAATAATACTTATACATTTTCAATTTCTAATGATTGTAGTATTTCTGACTGTTCCTCCTCCACGTGGTGCATCCTGGACTAGTTGCCAACAGCCATCTAGATCAATAACAGCAGGGTCCAAGTGCACAGTGGCATAATTGGGCTTTCACTAGAGCGGGTGAGTACAAGCATGCACCCAGGGTACTTAAAAGGCATCTTAAGGTATATGTACAACATTTGCAGCCGTTGGGCTAAGGGAGTTAACAATGACATAAAATTAGGCGGTCTTGTCAATCTTTGCAAACAGTGGCGACGTCACAAGGATGCCGTCTACCAGCCATAAAACTTCGTTATTCTTTTACGTTTGTCTACGCTTGTCAAACCATCGAGGTCGATCGTTTGCTATGTCGTATAAATATGGAAAATAATGAAGAGGTAATCACGTCATCAACCAAAATGAATGAAATGAATATTATTTTACTGAATAATCTACTTTAGAGCAAATAAACCTTTAACAATTTCCCCATTGACTGGCGTTTGTCTAACGCTCTGCAACACAGTTGATTACGTGAGCTTACGTTTGCAAACAATATTCACTATAATTCATAAATGTTTGACCTTGAAATAAATGAAACAACACTTTTGTTAATCAACTAATCTGTTAAATATTTGATTTGTAAAAAGCAAATACGAACACACTTGTTTATTATGAAAATCAAAACAACAGTACAATTACGTGTGTGTTACTGGTTTGATCTTTGTACAAATAATGTTCCCAATTTGTACAACGTGCGTTAAGAAAATTGTTTGAAAATAAAAAAAACATTTTTGTTATTGTTTTGGCATTTGCTATATAAACGTCTAACTATTTACAATGTAGGTAATTAGGTAAACAGTACAAAATATACAATTAAACATATTTAACCTATATTTATTCAAACTTTCGAAAAGAAATATTCATTATTTATATTAAAAAGGCTTATCGTTACTACCCATACAAAACCATTTTGTCTTAGTAACAGCAGCAACAACAATAATTCCATGTGTGTTCGAATAATTTACTACCCATTTTGTTTAATTTTATGGACATTCATTTTCCCGAATGGTTTTTAGCCAAGTTTTGGTATTGAATACAATAATGACAACAAAGTTCCATAATTAAAAAAAAGAATAATCCCCTGTTTTGGAACAGGTTACCCTGTTCGGCGTTGTTCAAAATGTCCACTTGTTGCATGGAATGCTAATGATCCTGAGGATTTGAGTAATGCTTATAAAGTCTCAATTTCTAATGATGGTGATATTCCTGACTGTTAGTCCTCCACGTGGTGCATCCTGGACTAGGTGCCCCTAGGCATCTAGACTAATAACAGCAGGGTCCGAGTGCACAGCGGTATAACTGGGCTTCCGCTATGGCGGGTGGGTGCAAACATACACCCAGGATACTTAAAAGATATCTAAATGTATACGTATACCATATGTAGCCCTTGGGCTAAGGGAGATAACCCTGACAAAAAATCAGGCGGCCTCGTCAATCTTTGCGAACAGTGGCGACGTCACAAGGATGCCGTCTACCAGGCAAGAAACTTTGTTATTCTTCCACGTTTGTCTACGCTTGTCAAGTCATCGAAATCGATCGTTCTACTTGTCGTATAAATATGGGAAATAATGAAGAGGTAACCACGTCACCAACCAAAATAAATGAAATGACTTGTTGCATAACGTTTGCCGTAAAACATATGAAGTAGCACGGAAAGATGGTTGATACTATTTTAATGCCATTTGGTGAAATGGGGGAAAAATGTCCGGAGCGCTCAACACATGTTTGCAGTTGCACACAATTTCGTTTCTTGACCTATGCCGGGGTAGTCTAGCGGTACAGCGCTCGAATTTGGACCTCGGTGGGCATCGGGGTTCGAATCCCACCACCGGCTCACTAAAATGCGGGCCCACGTTTGGCTTCGCCAAAATGTCCACTGCTAAAAAATGTTTCTCGTAAAACATTTAAAATAGCAAACATAAAATAAATAAATAAAACCAAACATAGGTCAGTATCTGGCGCTGGAATTCAAATCGATGCCCATCCTAGTTTAAATCACTCTACCGCCTCGATAAAACAAATCGTACCGGTGAATCGACGCCCGATGTAAATGTATCGTTGTAGTTCGAAGATTCGCCATTCGTCCTGTCGGCCTTTTTGTTGATAGTTCGTTCAACCATCGGGCTCAACGCGTCTTCCGAATCCATGTACATGTAGTTGTTGTACGAACCGATCAACTTTTGTTTGCGCACAGATTTTGCCGATGTTGGCGTTTTTATAATGACAGTCGACGGATTCAACGTTGAATAGTCCTGTTTTAACTGTAAGTAGAGGGTACAGGTGTATGTTTGACTTCCATCAACGGTACTCAGTTGTTTCTATTATTATTATTATCATTCCTAACACTACTACTACTATTATTATTATTATTGTATATAATAAATGTTTAAAACGGAAATTTATTAAATTAATTATTATGTTAAATTTTAAAATTAACAAATAATTTTCTATGGCTTCAAATTTTAAAAGAACAATACAACTTTGAGTATTTAAAACAAAGCGAAAACTAGGCGGTGTTAATAATAAATGCTGCATGCTGAGGTGGCAACGCCTAATTCAAATTTGGGTAGGAAAGAGCATAAGTTAACAACTGTGTGAAACTTTAAAGACATACCAGAGTGGTCTAGTGCTATAGGGCTGGAACCATACGTTAACTTTTTTTCTAATGTTTATTTCTTTGAATGTTTTACAAAAAATATCTTGAAGTAGTGGACACTGTTTAGCGAAGCCGAACATGTGCCCGCATTTTAGTGCCGGTAGTAAGTTCAAACTCATGCCCACTGAGGTCAAAATTCGAGCGCTGTACCGCTAGACCACCCCGGCTATTATTACTATTATTACTATTATTATTATTATTATTATTATTACTATTATTTATACTAGTACTATTAGTATTGATTATTATTAATATTATTATTATTGTTATTGTTATTATTATTATTATTATTATTATTATTTTAATGTTTATTACTTTAAATGTTTTACAAGAAACATCTTTCAGTAGTGGACGGCACTTGAGTAGATATTATTATTACTAATAATACGAATAACTATTATATATGACATCTTCAACACAAAAATGTATTAACTTAATAAATAAGTGTAAACTAATGGTAAAAAGCTATATTCAAATTTGAGTAGGCATAAATACGACTTTCACCACCGAAACTAATTGCAATCCATCGTTTGGCGTCGCCGAATATCTACAGGCTAATCAATGCCAAGCGGTACATAGGCATTTGTATGAACATTACTACAAGCAACACCAAACATCAAACATGCCACTGAAATTTGTTTAGGAAAGAAAAGTAATTTGTTTAGCATTTATTTTAAAAGTTTACAAAATGTAACATTTCTAGCCTTTAAATGTTAGTTCACGTATAAATTATTCAATCTATTTTTTATGTGGCAAAATAATAATAATAATAATAATAATCTTAACGAAGTAGCATAATTCACATGATTCACTAAAAATGCATTTCTTTTATTTCTTAGTATTGTACTATATATGCATACATATATATATATATATATATATAACATTAATTTACGTTTCTGTATTTACATTTATGTGCCAGTTAAGTAAGTTATCTAAAAACAAGGTTAGTGTACACTTGGTTCATTATTATTATTATTATTATTATTATTATTATTAATGCGCATATGGAATAATGCAATTGATAGGGTTCTAGAATTGTGATTGATTTTGAATTCTATTTGTGGGTTTTTGTTGCTACAATGATTTTCGTGTTTGCAAGTCAATTTTTATCATAGATTTAGATAATTTTGTTGGTCGGGTGAATGTAACTCTTAACCTGTCCTAACACATTAACAAGTTTGGTGCTTTAACAAATTGTGTTACGTAAGAATGTACAGCGCTCGACTTGGACCTGAGTGGGCAAAGGTTCGAATCCCACCAGCGGCACTAAAATGCAGGCTTCGCTTAAATGTCCACTGCTAAAAAATGTTTCTTGTAAAACATTCAAAGTAATAAACATAAAATTAAAAAAAAAATAAAGTAAAATAATAATAATAATAATATAAAAATGTATATATATGCATTTGTATAAAAAGTTTAAACTTTAGGAACAGAAACTTGTGTAAATAAGGCTTCTCGTTCGGCTTCGCTAAAAATGGCTGAAAAATGTTTTTCCCTTTAAAACGTTGTATATAGAATAAATGATTATTGAATACACATTAAACTAACAAAGTTTAACAAATAATCACCCATGTTATTGACTTAATTATACAAAGTAATATTGTTATGAGTTAAATAAAATGATCTTTTTTGGATATATATATGCCGGAGTAGTCTAGCGGTACAGCGCTCGACTCAAAACTAGGTAAGCATGGATTTAATCCCTTCTACCGGCACTAAATGCAGGCCTCAATCAAATTTCTACTGCTTAAACTATTTAAAATATTAAAAATAAATTAAATAAATAAATAATACGAATAATTATATAAGCCAGCTTTTTAAAATTCTTTACTCTCAGTATTTAGCAAAACCGAATTAAAAATTGACGTACTAAACTATATCATTAATTTATTTTAGTACAACTGTAACTCCGCCTAGTTTGGACCAGAAATAATTCAATCTAGCCACTCCCAAGTCGGGATAAAGATGAGGGTTTGAGCGCGCAAAGTTAGCAGCCTGGTCTCTGTAAAAATGTATACTGCTACAATAGCAAACAACAAACGTATCTGAATGACAGAGTTACACAGATGACAAGGTTGAGTGAAAGCCGACAGGAAGCTCAATCTTCGATTTGCAAAATTTTTAATGCCAACAAAACTTTGTTGTTGTTGTTGCTTTTTGCAGTAACTGTTATCTCGTTCCCCCATGCTTATTTTTGAAGTAAAAGGGCTTTGTAATAATAATAATAATAATAATAATAATAATAATAATAATAATAATAATAATAATAAAATGATGTAAACCAATGTAAATAATGTAAAAATGCAAACTGACTTGTTTAAACAAATCCTTACATCCAAATTAAAAAAAAAATAGTTTTCGTATTTAAATAGTTTCAAGTTTAAATGCACTACTGTGTTCAATTAGAATAATAATAATAATAATTATTATTATTATTATTATTTTTATTATTAAAACAGTATTAATAATATTAATAATAATAGTAATAATAATCATAATAATAGTAATAGTAATAATAACAATAATAATGATAATAATAATAATATTAATAATAATATTAATAATAGTAATATTAATAATATTAATAATAATAATAATAATAACTTGATGAGAATTAGAAGTCGAATTTAAACTACATCCTATATCCATTTCAACAAATCTTAATTATTTTGTTGTATCTGATTGTAAAATAAAATATTAGGAATTATAGATAATGTAAAGTACTAAATAATTCCTTTATTTCTATGTGAATACACTTAGAAATATTTATTTGAAAATATTGAATCAGTATAAAAAGTATATTTTAAAAGATACTTCTACTAAATCGAAGTAACTAAATACAATTCACGCTTTTTTATAATAAATTATCAATTATTAATTTTTATGCTTAACATTATTAATTAAAAACATATTGTAAATTCCAAATTTATGTTTCTGTAACACGTTGTTGTTAGTAAAAATGTTAATTTTAATTAAATTTTAAACACTGACTTGAAGGAATCAATATGTTGCAAATTAAAATAAGTTACTGTGTATAAAATATTTTGTACAAATTTAAAATTTTACAGTATATATATATATATATATATATATATATATATATAAGCAACAAATATTAAATTGGTTTTATAAAAAGTATTAAATAGCCCTTATGTAAAAAATTATATTAATCAATTTAAACGATGGTATTTTTTATAATAAAATATAACAATATTTTTCAATCTAAAATGTAATTTACTTATGCCAGGATTACAATTGTTCATAAAAACAATAATCTGTATTATATATAATCTTACAAAATTAATTTTAATTGTATTTAAATTTATTTTATTTACATAAAAATCTCAATTTAAACAAAATACGGGCTAAAATAAAAATAATTACGTTTTTGAAAATCATTATTTAATAGTTCTAATATTTTGTTTTTTCGAATAATAAAACTTAACATGTATAAGCATATTTAAATCAAAAATTTATTTGTTCAAATCAATTGTTTTGTTAAAATTTAGATTACATAAAACTGTATCAACATTTTGATTAAAAGCATACCAACACATCTAAACCAATTGATTACAAACACAATCCATCACATTTATTATTTAATATTTTATAGTAAATTATACATAAAACAATTTAGTAACTCTAAAAATTAGATATGTTTTGCATTTTTTAATATTTGACGTTATATGTTATGTTTATAATTTTACTCAATCTTACATTAAGAGCCAGTTAATATTTTATATAATTTTTTTATTAGTTACAACATATATCTGTAAATATATATTTGTATTTTAATTATTATATTATTTAGTATATTTTATAATTACAGTGACGGTTTTTGGTATATCATACGATAGTTGGAAATGTTTTTGTTAAATAATCACTTTTTTTCCGTATTTGTTGTGATGATTGTATCCAATTTAATACATGTATTCCTACTTGAAAATATAATTTATTTTAACGTAAATTTTATGCATTTTCTTTTGTTGGGATGCTAATAATCCTAAAAATTTGAGTAATGCTTATAAAGTCTCAATTTTCAATAATGGTGATTTTCCTAACTGTTTGTCTTCCACGTGGTGCATTCTGGACAAGGTGTTGAAAAGCATCTAGACTAATAACAGCAGGGACAGAGTGTGCAGCGGTACAACTGGGCGTGTGGGTTCAAGCATACACTCAGGGTACTTAAAAGGTATCTAAATGTATACGTATACCATATGTAGCCCTTGGGTTAAAGGAGATAACTCTTACAAAAAATCAGGCGGTCTCGTCAATTTTTGCGAACAATGGCGACGTCACAAGGATGTCGTTTACCAGACAATAAACTTTATTATTCTTCTACACGTTTGTGTTACGCTTATCAAGCCATCGAAGTCGATCGTTTTATATGCCGTATAAATATGGAAAATAATGAAAAAGTGATCACGTGATCATCAACCAAAAATGAAAAAAATGTAATATTTTATTAGTCAGAATATTTATCTATAAAAATATACTTGTATTTAAATCATTATATAATATTGTATATTTTATAATTAAAGTAACATTTTTGTATATTATTTGATGGCTGCAGATTTTTAATTTAATAATCACTTTTCTGCGGTATTTTATTTAAAATAAAAACACATTTTTTTCAACCAATTATTTATTTAAATTTTACTGTAAATCAATTTTTCCCCCATTAATTTACAACAGAAGAAAAGAAACAGCCAGTCAGTCAGTCATGTGTTTGGAAACGAAAGATACTCGGTTACATCGTAATTAAAGCCAATTTGTATTCAGAAGCCAAATGTTGGTGTTGAAGATAGTGAAGGAAGCACATGTTTTGACAAATGTGTATATCATAAACAAATGAATTTTTTTGGTGTTATGTCATAAATTAAGAAACGCATTTAATTGGAAATGTGTCCTTTAAAAATTCATTTCGTGTTACAGCCAGCTTCTATCTCTCCTTCTCCCTCTCTTTCTATATATATATATATATATATATATAGAAAGAGAGAGAGAGAGAGAAAGTCTGTTGTTTATGTAAAAAAGATGACAAGAAAAACAACGGTGCCCGACAGTTTGTCCTAAACGAGTAAACAGCTAATAAAAAATTACCTTTAGAAATGTCCTTTTATTAAGACAAATAGTGGACAAAGAGGATTACATTTTTACTACTTTGAATACTTTACACGAAACGCATTGGTAAATATTTTGGTGAAGTCGAATGGGATTCAAACTTATGTCCAAGTCGAGCGCTGTACCGCTAGATCACCCGGGTACTAGTTAGCCAATTTGACAAATAATTTATTAATAAATGGTCCTGTATATTAATTATTCATTTTAGATCGATTATTAGGTACGTGTAACAATTCATTGTTGAGTCAAGTACATGAATAAAACAATAGTGCCGGGGTAGTCTAGCGGTACAGCCCTCGAATTCGGACCTCAGTGGATATGGGTTCGAATCCCGGCATCGCCAGTACTAAAAAGCGGGCCCACGTTTGGCTTTGCTAATTGTCCACTGCTGAAAGATGTTTATTGTAAAACATTCAAAGTAGCAAACATAAAATTTTAAAAAAATTATTATAGTTAGGATTTGCAATGGCTATTCCTTTAAGTTAACATAAATATTAAAATAATTATTACTACCATCATCATCATCATTATTATTATTATTATTATGACTACTATTAATATCGAGATTCTCATTATCAAAACTTAAAAACAAATACAAATCCTTTACATAACATTCAATAGCTTTTATTTTATTTATTTATTTTATGTTTGCTACTTTGAATGTTTTACGAGAAACATCTTTCAGCAATGGACAATTAGCGAAGCCAAACGTGGCCCGCATTTTAGTGCTGGCGATGGGATTCGAACCCATATCCACCGAGGTCCGAATTCGAGCGCTGTACCGCTAGACCACGCCGGCATTTTTATATATATTTCTGCAGCCGTTTTGAATCTGAGTCTACTAACGTACCATTCTTTTATACTTTTACAACATAAATACGGCTCTCTACAAGTAATACGTTAATTTATTATGACTCGGTCCATAAATAATTTGTCTTATACTATCAAATGGAACCATGGCATATTATCAGATTTGGATTTTACAAATAATAATCAATAAAAAATTTATTTTATTTTATTTTTTATTTTATGTTTGCTACTTTGAATGTTTTACGAGAAACATTTTTCAGCAGTGGACATTTTAGCGAAGCCGAACGTGGGCCCACATTTTAGTACCGGTGGCGGGATTCGAACCCATGCCCACCGAGGTCCGAATTCGATCGCTGTACCGCTGGACCACCCCGGCACATAATCATTCATACGCCAAGGTATGGGAGTAAAACGTGGAAGCGAACGCACAAGATTGATAAAATGGTAAATGTGTCTTGGAAGTATTTTAAAAATTGCCTGGTGCGATTACGAGATCATGAAGAGAACTGACTCTCGTTCACTATATGACATCATTACCATTAGACGAAGATAATTACTTGATCACATTCTACGTTTACCAACCCCAAAGGATTAGCAAAAAACGGTTTTCAAATAAAAGATCAAAAATTGTAAAAGAAAGGTTGGGAGTAGACCACATTGAAATGAATGTTTTATAAGGGATCAAACAAAACGAATGTTCAAATATGTGGAAACATTTTTTTCTGTTCCATGTTTTTTTAAAACTACGAGACTTTGTTGTTGCATTTTGCTGAAATTACTGTCTTATTGCTCCCATGCTTATTTTTAAAGCAAAAGTTTTGTAATAATAATAATAATAATAATAATAATAATAATAATAATACTAAAATGACGTAAACCAATGTAAATAAATGTAAAAATGTAAACTGACTTATTTAAACAAATCCTTACATCCAAATTTAAAAAAAAATAGTTTTCGTATTTAAATAGTTTCAAGTTTAAATGCACTACTGTGTTCAATTAGAATAATAATTATAATAATAATAATAATTATTATTATTATTATTATTGTTATAATAATAGTAATATTAACAATAACAATAATTATTATAGTAATAATATTAGTAATAATAATAATAATAGTAATAATAATCATAATAGTAATAATAAGTATAGTAATAATAACAATAATAGTAATAATAATAATAATAATAATAGTAATAATAATAGTAATAATAATAATAATAATATTAATATTAATAATAATAGTAATATTAATAATAATAAAAGCAATATTAATTATAATAATAATAATAATAATTGTAATAGTAATAATAATAGTAATAATTATGATAATGTTAAAAATAATAATAATAGTAATAATAATAGTAATAATACTAGTATTATTAATAATAATAGGAAAATTAGTAATAATAGTAATAGTAAATAATAATAATAATAGTAATATTAATAATAACAATAATCATTATAGTAATAATATTAGTAATAATAATAATTATTATTATTATTATTATTATAGTAATAATAAATATAATAATAATAACAATAATAGTAATAATAATAATCATAGCAATATTAATAATAATAGTAATAGTAATAATAATAGTAATAATTATAATAATATTAATAATAATAATAATAGTAATAATATTAGTATTATTAATAATAATAGGAAAATTAGTAATAATAGTAATAGTAATTAATAATAATAGTAATAATGATAATAATAATAATAATAATAGTAATAATAATAGTTGCAGTAATTGTTGTCTTATTGCCCCCCATGTTTATTTTTAAAGCAATAGGGTTTTTGGAATAATAATAATTATTATCGTCTGTAAAATATCAAAGATTCAATAGAGCAGTAAATGATAGGTTATACCATTTAACTTTTTTCAATTTTGACTAGGACACACCACTTACCATAGTTGTCGAATTGTTTGCCTTTTGTAGCCATCCCATTTGATTTGAATAAATGCCATTTTCATTATTTTCACAATTGTTCAAATGTCGACTGGGCCAATGATTATTTTTATATGTCTCGGGAGTTTGATTCATACATAACGATTTTCTGTTGTGCTGTAAATAAAAATTGTAATTATTATTGTTATTACTACAATTATAATAATAGTAATTACAATTATTATTATTTTTATAATTATTACTATCATGATTACTACTATTATTACTAATGTTATTATTAATATATATAATATATATTAATATATAAATTCTTATTATTACCATTCTTAATATTATTAGTATTGTTATTATTGCTATTATTGATATCATTTTTATTACTATAATTGTTACTATAATTATTACATTACTATTATTACTATTATTATTACTCTTATTATTAATACTATTGTTATTTATTACTATTATTATTAATATTATTACTACTATTATTAATATTACTATTATTATTGTCATTACTGTAATGATGATAATGATAATTACAATATATTAGGCGAAGTGTAATGAGAGTCTACATTTAATACCGGTTGTACCACCCACACTCATGCAGTTACTCAAACGTTATATTCAATTTAAAAAGAATATGAGTCAACAAAATAATTCCATGTATTCGAACATTTTGCCAAAATGTTTGTTTAATCTCCCATTTATTGAAATTGGATTTTCCCGAACTGTTTTTAGCCATGTTTTCTACAGTTTACCCCCCCAACCTTTCTTCAATTGTCCATTGCAAAACCATGCTTGTTGATCTTTTGAGCGCTAAACGTAGAATGTGACCAAGTTATTTTTGTAAATCCAATAGGTGATTGAACATTCTTCCGGTTTTCACTTAAACTGGGTTGTGCTATTGTTTTTCTAGCAAAATCTATACGTTTAATAATTATTTTATGCACAATATAATCACTTTCCAAATTTCTTGTGTGTAACAACCAGTGTGGATAAACGGTCTGCTGTCAAAATCAATACAGTATAATTGATTTGTTTTTGTAATGCACTGGTTATTGAAGTTATACTAAAACATTATTTAAATAATATGTTTAAAGTATTTGTAAATGCTTGTAATAAAAACAAACATTTTAAAATTATAATGTTAATGTTTTTTAAAAATTTGAAAATCAAGTGTATTATGAAATTAAATTACAAAGTATGCATAGATATATGATAACAGATAATAAAAGCTATGCATGGTCTAGAATGTTCTCAAAGCACTGACGTAGACGTTCCAACGTTTTTAAATTAATCTTGTGGAATTTTATTTTGCGTTACATAATTACGTTTTTTAATCAGATATTTTTATTTTTTAAACTAATGGCATTATATGTAAAAATGGTTGTAAAAGATTGCAGTTTTGGTAATCTGCAGGCAGTTGTATAAATGTTCAGCATTTTGCACTTTATATGATCTTTGTTTATTATCGTCCTAATAACATATTATTATTATTATTAATACTATTATTATTATTACTAATATTATTATTACAATTATTATTAATATTACTATTATTATTACTATTATTATTGCTATCAAGATTATTATTATTATTATTATTACTATTATTATTATTATTATTATTGCTATTATGATTATGATTATGATTATTATTATGATTATGATTGTGATTATTATTATTATTATTATTATTATTATTATTATTATTATTAATATTATTACAATTATTATTATTACTATTATGATTATAATTATTATTGTTACAACTATTATTGTTATTTTTATTATTATTACTATTATTATTATTGTTATTAGTACTAATATTATTATTATTTTTATTATTATTATTAGATAACACTTGTAAACTAAATATGTTTTGACGAAAATTGTTTTTCAGCAGTGACATTTGAACAAAACCAAACGCCTCTGGTACCAGTGGTAGCGATTAAAACCCCAGGTTCGAGTCCAGCGCTGTAACGCTATGTATATATATA
>JAKXYG010001354.1:430000-528676 GCA_025895645.1 Cardicola forsteri | reverse complement strand
AATAATTACAAAAAAACCAGCACGTACGGTAAACTTATGCTTGTCTATAATAGTTATTTTTTACTAACGCATAAAATATAGGTTACAGGTTACAGGTTGATTCATGAGTTGAGTAGAAGTAAAACTTCTTTTAATCATCGGTTCTATTTATTGATGATATCAGTAAGATTCGGGGAGAAATATAAAATGGATAGTGTGGTAAAGGGGGATTAGTCACAGAAAATAATATTTGATATTAAGACAAAATCAAAATAGATAGTGGAAATTAACAATTATAGAAAACGAGTAAAAATTAGAAATATGCTAAAATAATAATATAACAAATTGCGTATTACAATGGAAAAACACTGCAATAATCTTAAAAAAAAAGATGAATAACGCTCCAATGGATGTGTAGCGTGACGCGTGCCTCACCTCGTGTTAGCCCCCCAAAAAATCGTTTTCAAGAATATACTAAATATAAATATTACGCAAAACATAAAAAATACAAAATTATTCGTGGATTACTTCCGAGCTTAATAAATTACCGAAAAAATTTTTAATTTGTAAATAAAGTTAATGTAAATTTGTATATATTTAAATACACATTACATTTGCAAAAATAACTTTCCATTAAATGGGATTAACCAAATAATACATTATTCTTTTTAAATACACCTAAAAATGTAGTTTTAAACAGAACACAACTCGAAAATATTAACAATTAGTATCTACAGCTTTTTTTTGTTTTTTTGTTACAAAACAATTGTGCATGCTGCTTTAAATCTAATGCAACAATTTCCAGCTACTTAACGTAACAGACGCTCCACAAAATTTTCGTCGTAAAATGCAGTGCACACCCAAATTTATACTTTATATACAACTCAAATTTTTAACCTCTTACCCCCCAAATTTCCATTTTCGACCATTAAAATGTTTTTAGCAAAAACGTTTGTGGTGAATTAGAACCACCCTTAAAGTTATATAATTTTTGCACTTCATTCTAGTATACAAACTTCTTAACTCTTGCCAGTTTAAGCAATTATTCGTCTTCTCCAATGATCCACGTTAAAAACACCCGTTTAAAAATTTTAATTCTAGAGTTTATTTTTAATTAAATCTCTATCCTTTTTTACAAGATTATTTCCGCTTAGAATAGTTTGCCCCCACATGTAGTGTTAGCCTTGTCCCTCCAAGCTTTCAAATCGGCGCATGATAAACACTATTTTCTCAATTTTACTTAAAAATTTATTTTTATTGTTTTTATTTATTATTTTTTACATAAGTTCTAATATTTTAAAACGAGGATTAAAACGAGTTTGCTCCTATTTAACTCGTGTATAAACCTGATATCTGAATAATTAATGCAATAATGATGTTTATTATTATCAAAAATGCAATTAATTTTAGTTATTTATTTACAAAATTTTATTATTTTAAATAATTTTTATTAACATTTTTAAAACAATAATAATAATTATTATGAAGTAATTTACCTTTTGTTTAAAAATCTTAATATAATTTATAATGTCCTTGATAAAACATTAAATAATGTAAATAATTTTAGCCGCTTTTTAATAGTTTTGCTATTATGTTTGTTTGATTTATATAATTTATTTTTTAGATAATAATGGAAGGTGTTTTATTAAAATGGACAAATTATGTTAGTGGATGGCAGCAAAGATATTTTAAATTAGATGAAGGTGTTTTTTCATATTATCGTAACAAAGATGAAATGAATAGTGGATGTAAAGGATCTGTTAAATTATCAGTTTGTGATGTGATAGGTTTTTATTTAATTTTTAATATTTTTAAAGTTTATACAAACGATTGTAGACGTTTTGATTTAATTCTTGGTGAACAGCGATATTATTTAAGGGCCTTATCCAAATCTGACAGACAACGTTGGGTAGTGGCGCTTGGTAACTGTAAATTACGACATATATATAATGAAAGCAACAACGCAATTTTAAATAGTATGTTTGTATCTAGTATAAGAGTTTTAATTATTCACTTATTATTGTTCACTGTTAACATTGAAATATACTGTTTACATATTAAGTTTTAAAATACAAATAAATATATTTCTAAATGGTGTATTTTTTAATGGTGTTAAAATTTTTTAATATTTATTTTGTAGTAAGTTTGAAATATAAAAGTTTATTAAAAAACATGTTAACTCTTGATTGTTTTAATATTTTGTAATTATAACTATTTTTTAATTACTATATTTTTAAAATAATAAATTAGAGTTACATTTTTGTAATTTGTATTTGCTTGTTGTTTTAGCTATTTTAGTTTGCATGACTACGTTGATTTTTTAACAGTTTAAAGTGACTGTGTTATTGTTATTATTCATTATTTCAAAACCATTTTTCTATAAAGTGCATGGGGCAACAATATTGTTTTATATATTTGTATATTACATTTTGACTTGGAGGATTGTGCATACTGAGGCCTAAAATTTTATTGTGATTTTGTCAAACCCTATAATTTGATTTATGTTTTCACTTTTTTACCGTAGTTCAATGTCTTTTCGTTTCTTTTTAGCAATATTTTTAGAGATGAAGTTGCTAATTTTGCGCTTAAACATTTCTCATTTTTTAAACAATTTTGAGACTAGCGACGGTGGAGTTAGGTGATTGTATAAACGTTGGGTTTAGTTTTTATGTTATAACTTATGTAAAAAATTACAATTCAATATAGACATTATTTGATTCCGACCTTGTACAATTTTACTACGCTTTGCTTTTCTGAAAGAAGTAAATAAATGTTTTTATTCTGGATATAAGGAAACTGCATTTAATTTTAAAATGTTTTTGCATTGTATTTAATAGGTAAACACTATATCTACAATTACTGTTAATTTTATTAACCAATGATGATTATTTTCTATTTTTTTAGAATACATAGACGCTTCCTCAGCAGATAAATAATGTTTATGATTAAAATTATAACTAGTAATTTTGTATGTCATATCATCCATTAATTTAACATTAAATTTGGAAAAACATTTGAGATCTTTAGATTTAAAAAAAAAATAAAAAAATAAAACAAACTTAGTTATCCGTATACCAACTGATTTAGATGGTTCATGTTTGAATCTACAACATCAAAAAGTTACAAATTTATATTTAAAAAAAGGGTTGTTGGGATCTCCTTTAGTAGAAGTTCTTTGATAAAATTCAGTATAAGTTAAAAACTTGATAAGCATATTAAATATGCTTATCAACTAGTTTAATTGTAAATACATTTTAAAATAATTAAATATTTTATATTTTTTAAACATAATTTTTTACAAATAATCTTACAAATCTTGATAGAGTTTAAGCTTACAATAAATTTACAACATTACATTTACTCATTTTGTAGTGATCTGGTGGTACGACTCATGGGTTTGAGTTCCATTACCCAAATGTCCTTCACTGAAAGGTGTTCTTGTAAAAGATTTGGGATAGTAAAAATAATAAATTAATAAATTGTTGTAGTTAGAGATGCAGTCACTTTTTATTATTTTTATATTTGTACATTGTATTAAGCGATTAACTACAATATCCTGATAACTGCAACAAATGGAGAAGCATAGCAATTTAGTGCTGGTAGACAGCATATCTGTGATGGCGCCACTGTATGCAAAGAATGATGAGGTCGCCTGATTTTTATCAGGGTTATCTTCCTTAGCTCAATAGTTACATATGGTATATATATATATATATATATATACATTAAGATACTTTTTAAGTACCCTACTGTGTGCTTGCACCTGTCTGTCTAAACGGAAAACTAGTTATACCACTGTTTACTTGATTTTTGCTGCGTTCTAACTAGATGCTTAGGTATATATAGTCTAGGATACGCTAAGTGAAGGTATCATTTAGAAATATTAACATTATTGGAAAATGAGACTTTGAAAGTATGATTAAATTTTCAGGATTATTAGGATTTCAAAAAGGTGTATTTGTACATTATAAAAATGTAGATAGTGTTTGTTTAATAATTAATTGTTACAGATCCTAATGAATCCAAAGATCACACTGTTTTGGATTTGCGATCTGAATTGCGATTGTATCATAATTTGATGATTCAACAAGTTAAAGAGCTTCAAACTAATCTAAAAGAAAATCAAATTCCCGATATGACTGTAAGCATTTGTGTTATATATAAATGATTTTAATAGAATTGGTTATTTTGTATAACAATATATAATTATTACATTAAGCTTTAATATCTTACTAGAGATACATTCAAGGAAAAAATACATTTTTACCATCGATAAAATAAATAAATAAAATTACAAAAGCGTAGTAGTACAAATAATGGGAACAAAATGAAATTTTAAATGTCTTATAATGATGAATAAAAATATAGTCAAAACGGAAAACATCAAGTTCAAGAAATAATAAAATTTCTAGACTATGAATGAATCATTATAAGGCACAGTTACATTATGTTGTAGGATGTCCAAATTGGTTCAAATAAATGCATAGGTGAAATGATTCTTAGATAATAATAATAATCATAATAATAATAATAATAATAATAATAATAATTGATGGGTTTGTTAAAAATTTAATTTTGTTTGATTCTGAATTGGCTAATACTCTGGATAAGAATGGCAAATATGAGTATTTGTATTAATTATTCTTGGCTTTTATGCGCAGGTAAGTTGGAGAACTTACCTGAGGCTTTAGGTTTGTTCAAGACTGTATGTAGTTGGTGAGTATTATTATCTTCAATCCTCGATGCTAATTGTATACAGGATTGAAAATGTTTATTAAACAATATTATTCAATAAGATGGAATATTTAATTTTCGCAGATTTTATTTGGTGTCAAAATCTGCACTTTTTTAAAACAACATAATCTTGTTTGTAATAAACCAGAAAAATTAATGGTGGGCAGTGTAATATTAAAAGATAAAAATAGCGAAAAGTCAAACGAGGGCTTGGAATTTGTGATGGCATGTGAACTAATATTTGAATTTACTTTTGATTTTTTATTGATTTACATTTACTATTAATGTTGCACAAACAGATGTCCAGTTTAGCTATGTTGGGTAATTGAATAAATGCTCTTGGACAAATGTAAGGATTTGAAAGCTGGTTTTTTATTTTGTTTAAGGAAAGCATTAGTCAAAATCAATGTCTAATTTATTAAGAGCATTTGCATTTATATATATATATATATATATATATATATATATATATATATATATATATATATATTGAATAAAACGTGACAACAGAATAATATTTTATGTGCCAAAATGTAGTCACGCGAATTATAAAAACAATTTTTGTACTAAATACTTTAATTTATTTTTTGGTTTTACACCTGATTTGCTTTTTTATCAACAATTGTTTACTAATAAAATATTATAATTTGACAATGGTTAATTACATCTGGAATTAGTTAGAAAAAATTCATGTAGATATTTTCAATTGCCATTGTCTTAGAAGTATTTTAAAATTAAGTGGTTAATTATTAAGAGAAGATTTAATCCAATTAATGTCATATGGGATTAGATGAAGATTTTTATACAAACGTTCAGACACACGCAATTAATTTGTTGCCAGGGTGATCTACCGGTACAGCGCTCGAAATGAACCTGGGTTCGAGTCCCATCATCGGCCCACTATATGCGGGCCCACTTTCGGCTTCTCTAAAATTTCTAATGCTGAAAGATGTTTCCCGTTAAACATTTAATTTATTAAAAATAAATTATATATATATATATATATATATATATAACAGCGCATTGATGAATGGACGGGTGTCCTAAACGCATCTTGTGCCACATTCCTTCTAGCTTTGGATGAATTGATGGTCTTAACGCACGCAAATGTACCGTGGATGAACAAAACAAATGCGTTGACTGCGGTAAATGACAGTCTATCATCATTATCACCCCCCATAAAATCAACTACGAGTTTATTTGTTAATACTCAATTGACCAATCAGTGTGCTTCGATTGACATTGAGTCAACGTACGTTTGAAGTTCCTACTAAATGCGGGCCCACGTTCGGCTCGGATAAAATGTCCGTCGTAAAGCATTCAAACTAGTACAAATAAAAATATGTTTAATAGAATATCTAAATATTTTATGTCCATTCTTGTTGTATAAAAAAACATTATTTTTTCTGCACTTTTGTTATTAGAAATGGCTGATTAATTAAAGTAAAACCGTCGCGGTCGGAGTGTATAACAGGTGACAATCTTAACAGAAAATCAGATGCTTCGTCAATTATTTTGACGATTTCTTGTCGTACTAGAGAAATAAAACAATTATCTTGCTAAACAATCGCATTAAGCAATATCATTGTAATAATAGAATTATATTTTATCATTACTATAATAATAATAGTAGTAATAATAATGATAATAATAATAAATATAATAATTAATAATTCTATTATCGCTATTGTTACTATTATTATCACTAGTATTCTTTTATTGTATTATTAATGCTATTATTATGATTATTATTACTACTACTACTACTACTATTATTATTACTATTACTATTAATGCTGTTATTATTATTATTATTATTACCATTCATCTTCCTATTATTATTATTAATGCTATTTTTATTACTACTATTATTGTTGTTATTATTATTATTATTATTATTATTATTATTATTATTATTATTATTATTATTATTATTATTATTATTATTATTATTATTATTATTATTATTATTATTATTATTATTATTATTATTATTATTATTATTATTATTATTATTATTATTATTATTATTATTATTATTATTATTATTATTATTATTAATATACACAATTTAATGAATATACATTTTGTCGTACTTTATTTGCATTCTACATAGTATTTGTAGTACATACGGTTTTATATATTTTAAAAAAAGCACATTCCATTGAGCAAGCGTTTTTTTATTCAATGCAAATGTGATTTATTTTAAATATTCATAAGTGTTTGTTAGATTTATGCCAATCTCTAATATTAATTATGTCAAAATATTAAAGTTATATACGATTATAACAATTGTTAATTAATTTGTTCGAGTGTTCAATGAAAATCACATATATCTTGAAAGCGTCTCTAGAAGTGATTGTCATTCACGTGGATACTAATGATCCTGAGGATTTGAGTAATGCTTATAGTCTTAATATTCAATAATGGTGATATTGCTGACTGTTCGTTTTCCACGTGGTGCATCCTGGACTAGGAGCCAACAGGCATTCAGACTAATAACAGCAGGGCCCGACTGGACAGCGTATAATTGGGCTATCGTTTTAGCGGGTGGGTGCAAGCATACATGCAGGGTACTTAAAAGGTATCTTAAGGTATACATATACCATATGTTCGTTTAAGGGAGATAAGCCTGACAATATATCAGGCGACCTCGTCAATTTTTGCGAACAGTAGCGACGTCATAAGGATGCCGTCTACCAGTCAAGAAACTTCGTTATTCTTCTACGTTTGTGTTACGCTTGTCAAATCATCGAATTGGTGACTATACATTACCAACCAAAAAAATGAAATGAGTTTATGTAGATCTCCTCGACGTAGAACTAAATAGGTACACATGATTATAGTGCGTATTTGGACTTTAAATACAAACTTGTATAGTATTTAAAATACTAACATCCACGTAGGGATGAATAGAAATGAACCAATCTTGGGGACAGAAAGGGCATCCTGGGATATAAAAACAAACGCCAAAACTTATTAATGGTCATATAATGCTTCAAAATACAATTATATTTTACAAATGCACTTATGTACATTAAAATATTCAATACATATTCTAACCTTGACGAAGATGCTATCCTTTGACGATTAATAATTACATGTTAAAGTTGAAGGGTATGTAGTGCTGATGATCTAAAACAGCTGTACAGTGCTCCTGGTTGACTGAAACCAAGTAGATTCATTATTCAAAGTAAATCTGACAATTCACAATAATTCACCCTGAAAACCCGCGAATAAATAATTATATTGTTTGTTACTGAATGATGTTAATGACAAATAAACGCCTAGAGAAGATCAGAAATAAACCAATCTAGCCAGTCCCAAGCCTGGATAAAGGAGGAGGGTTTGAGCGCGCAAGGTTAGCAACCTGACCTTTGCGACAAAAATCGATATTGCTATAGATAAAATACGTAAACGCCATTCTGTCAAACAACAGTAAAGAAGTCATTGTTCAATCATCGATTAGACTTAGAAAGATAGTTATTAACCTTTTAAGTTTCTCACACACACACACACACACACGAACTGGAACCTACGCCCTATCTGGTGTCAGGTCTTTTAACAGTGGACATTTTAGCTAAACCGAACGTGCATCCGCATTTTAATTGGTCGGTGGTAGTGGGAATCGAATTCAGATTGAACTCGAGCTTATATCGCAAATTATAGATTTTTAAAAGTGTTTTTGTGGTATTTGTATTGCATACCAAAAGATGTAGAAGGACAACCAAGTTTGTGACGGCGCCACTGTTCTCAAGCATTGACAAGGTTGCCAGATATTTTGTCAAGGTTATCTTTTTTAACCAAACGTATCCAAGTGGTACGCATATAATTAGGATGCCTTTAAGTAGCCTGAATGTATGCTTGTACCCATTCGCCGAGACGCAAAAACCCAGTTATGCAGCTGTGCACTCGGTCCTTGCTGTTATTAGTCCAAATGTCTATTATTAATGCACCACGTGGAGGACGATTTTATAAACATTACTCAAACCTTTAGGATTATTAACATACGTCTAGAAAAGGTTGTTGAATGTAATTAGTCCTTCATCGACATTGGACGCCCGTTGATGTGCCATTACCAATCCACAATTAGTGTTTGATTTGTGATTATTGTTTTCAAACAAACATTATTTTGATTTGAGTTATTATTTATTACAACATATTTTGCAACAAACGTCTTATAAATGATAATAATAATAATAATGCTGGATGTGTACTATTTGTTTTCAGACCCCCCATTGAACCTCTCAGTTCAATTCGATCGCAATCTTTAATGCGCAAACGTCAATTGAGTGCATCATCACGCAAATATCAAACGTTTTTTTCGACAATGGAATTCAGGTAATTTTGAAATAAAATAAAAAATCCCAGTCTAGCTGGTAAGAACATATGCCGGTGTGGTCTAGCGGTACAGAGCGCTTGACTCAGTGGTAAACATTTTAGCGTACCTAAACGTAGGCCCACATTTAGTGGGCCGGTGGTGGGAGTCGAACCCCGATGCCTACCAAGGTCCAAATCGATCGCTGTACCGCTAGACCACCCTGGCACTATAAGAATTTCCCCATCTCGGATTATATTGCCGTACACTTGATCTCTGATGTCATTAGTCTAAATGCCTGTGCTCACCTAGGCCAGGATGCACCACATGGAGGAGGAACAGTCAGGAGTATTACCATCATTTATAATTACCAGTCAAATCCTCAGGATCATTAGCATTCCAAAACTGTCGACCAAACTATCTTCTCTTACAGTTTCGAAAATATCAAACCAAATATGCAATCGGCCAATAGCCACAACGCTGTCGACTATTTGTCGGCCTTCGAATTTGCCCGAGCTTGCAGATGGCTATTCAGTCTCATCGATCGGTGGACTGCAAGCGACATGCCCAACGTTCGAATGGCAATTGGTCAATTGCGTGGCCATTTGTTGAACGCCATTCGGCGTATTGAATCGGCGACGTTGTCGAACGAGCAGATTTTTGACGACATCGGTAGTAGCAATGGTCATGAGTCGGCTAACGACGATGCATCACTTCGTCAGCAATGGTTTAAGCAAGTTCAATGTTCTATTGGTCGTCTAATTAGAACAGATGTCAGAAATAAAATGACCGGCGACAATCAGTCGACATTTGCCGCTGTGCTGACTTTATGTCGGTAAGTTACTATCGATAATATGACTACTTTTGAATAGGGTCCTAATGATCCATTAAAGTATCAATTTGCTATAATAGTGATATTCCTGACTGTTCGACTTCGCTCAAAATATCTAGTGCTGAAATGTGCTTTTCCCGTGCAAACATTCAAAAAGTACTACAGCCATTTCAACAAATACTGCAAAAATCTATGAGTATCAAATCTAAATTAATTTGTTATGTTCGATTGCTTTTTTTTTCTGTAAAAACAAATATTATGAATTTAAAATAATGTAAACTACTTAATAGCTGCTTTATATTCACTTAGAATTGTTTATTTTTTGTATAATAAAACACATATTTAAATCAAAACATTAGTTGTTCAAATCAATATTTTGTTAAAATTTAAATTACATAAAACTATATCAACATTTTAACCAACAGCATACCAAAACACCTAAGCCAAGTGGTTACAAATACAAGCCATCACATTTATCATTTAATATTTTGTAGCAAATTATACATAAAACCAATTTAGTAACTCTAGAAATTAGATACGTTTTGCATTTTCATTAAATGTTTGACGTTATATTTTATATTGATAATTTTATTCAATTTTAGATGATGAGCCAGTTAATATTTTATGTCATTTTTTTATGAGTTATAATATATATCTATAAAATTATACTTGTGCTTTAATTATGTTATATTGCATATTTTATAATTAAGGCGACGTTTTTTCTATATTATGTGATTATCAGAGGTATTTTAGTCAAATAATCATTTTTTCCAGTTAAGGAGCATATCCATCATGTTTCTTGTTTGAAGTGTAATTCTTAATAAGGTTACTAAATTTCACACTGCTATGTTCGAACTTGTCACGGGAGTACGTGAAGGATGTATTTTGTCGTTTTTGTTTCTTCTGCCAATTGATTTCATTATACTTCGGTCCATGAATAATTTGTCTTACAACATCAAATGGAACCATGACAGATTAGCAGGTATGGACTTTGCTGATGATATTCGTTTACTCAGTGTGATTTTAGAAATGACGATATGAATGTGACTCAAAATCGGGAAATATGTATTGATGACATTTCTGTAAATGAAGTGATTTATGCAATTTAAAGGTTGAAAAACAATAAAGCAAGAGGACTTGACGAGATAACTGCAGAAATGCTCAAATATGGAAGTAATGTTGTAGCACGTGAGCTTGCTCATTTATTTAAAGTTATATGGAATAATGAACAAGTTCCAAATAATTGGCGACAAGGAGTAATTGTTACTCTTCCCAAAAAAGGAAGTCTAAACGATTGCAACAATTGGCGCGGAATAACCTTATTGTCTGTTCCTGGTAAGGTGTTTTGCAAAGTAATTTTAAATCGGTTAAGTAATGCGATAGGTAAACATCTTCGAAAACAATAAGCTATACCAAAATTCAAGTTGTTGTATTTAAACAAAAAGTGGTCATACTGCTATGTTCGAAATTGTCACGAGACTCGATCCATGAATAATTTGTCTTATGGTATCAAATGGAACCAAGGCAGATATTAACAGATTTGGATTTTGCAGATGATATCGGTCTACTCAGTGAAACTCCACAAATGATGCAAAATATGACAACACGACTCAGTGATATCAGTTCTCGTATTGGCTTGCGGATTAACTGCTCAAAAACGAAAGTGTTGTGCACAATGTGAAGCGATTATTTGCCTATCAAAATTAGTGTACAAATCAATATGGTCATGTACTTCTATCCGCTTGACGACAAAACTTCGTTTATATGCATCAATAACCATTCCTACAGCAAACAGATAAGATTGATAAAATGGTAGATGTTTTTTTATCGCCGGTGTCTTAGAAGTATTTTAAAAATTACCTGACGCGATCACATTTCAAATAATGAGATTATAAAGAGAACAGGTTTTTATTCACTACATGACATTATTACAATTAGACGAAGAAAATTACTCGGTCAAATTCTACGTTTACCGCCCTCCAAAAAACCAGCAAAAACGATTTTAAAATAAACGATTGAAAATGGTAAAAGAAAGGTTGGGGGCGGGGTAGACCAGAAGAAAACTTGGCTAAGAACCATTCGGGATGATCTAATGGCAATGAATGTTTTATTGGGAATTACACAAATGTTTGGTAAAATGTTTGATCACGTTCTTTTTAAATCATGGGACTTTGTTGTTGATTTCGTCTTTGTAACTCTTATTGCTTCATGCTTATTTATAAAGCAAAATTGTTTTGAAATAATAATAATTCACTATTTCTACCTTATAAATGATTTTGATCACGATTTAAAACAATTTACAACAGCGATTAGAAGTCACTTGTTTATTTATTCACACTGTTTTTCCCGTCTGTTTATTTATGTTGACTTTTAGTGTACAAATGGAGTTTGAGTTTCGGATCTCGACATTACCTAGATGGTGAAATTAATGACACTGAATGCTTATACACAGAAACCGTCTACCCCACACATATATTTATATATTATACAAAACCCTTTTGCTTTAAAAATAAGCATGGAGCAATAAGACAACAATTACAGCAAAACAACACAAAGTCTCTTTGGCATTGAAGATTTTACAAATCGAAGATTGAGCTTCCTTTCGGTTTTCATTCAACCCTGCCATCTGTGTAGCTCTGTGATTCAGACACATGCGATTACTTCTTTGCCGTTGTTTGTAGAGCGACATTTTCTGCCCAGCACATTTGTTGCACAATCTGTAATTGTTTTTTGAAACGATTTCCGTTGATCATCAGACTTTTCTACCCTTTTCAGATTTTTGTAATGTATTTTTTAAGGAATCGTAAAGTTGATTTGAGATATTTGGCTGTTTAAGTTTCTCACACAAAAATAGATGTAATTTTTTTGTGGTTTCTAGTCTCTTTAATTTTAAACGACATTTTGCATCAACAATATTGTGATCAGAACCAACATCTGCACCGCGATATGCACGTACATTTTGCAATAAATATCACCATATTGTGCTAATACAAATGTAGTCAATCTCGTTTGCTGTTTTCCCGTCTGGAGAAACCCACGTTGCCTTGTGTATATTTTTGTGAGACATAAATGTGTTGCCAACACTCATTCCACAATGACTGTTTAGCGTCAACAACCTATAACCATTATCATTTATGCTATCAGCATAGCCATGTGGTCCAACATCTGAGAAGTACCTAGATCTATCTTTGCTTAATTTTGCATTAAAATCACTGATCAATATTTTGATGTCTCTTCTTGGCACATCATCCAACAAACTTTGTAATTGATTATAGAATATATCTTTTTGGTTCTCCTCAGTAGCGGCATAGACTTGCACAATTGTTACTTTTGCAAATATGGTGTTAAATTTGGCTGAAATGATACGGTTGCTCACAGGTTTTCATCCAATTATAGCTTTAGCAGCATTTTTACTCAACATAATACCAACTCCATTAATATGATGTTCTTCATGTCCGGAATATAAAATTGATGTATCTCCATTCTTGAAATGACCTTGGCCTTTCCATCGCATTTCGCTAGTACCCAAAATATCTAAGTTGTACATTATTATTTCTTGAAGGACTTGTTCTAACTGTCCAGTACGAAAAAGTGTGCGCACATTCCATGTCCCACTACTGATCAAGGTTTTAGCATTAAAGATTATGCAAATCGAAGATTGAGCTTCCTTTCAGCTTTCACTCAACCCTGTCATCTGTGTAACTTTGTCATCCAGATACGTACAATCACTTATTTACTGGAATGGCGTTCTCTTATCTTTTCCGTAGCAATATAAAATTTTTACAGAGGCCAGAAAACTAACCTTGTGCGCTCAAACCATCCTCTTTTATCCAGGCTTGGGACTGGCTAGATTGAATCATTTCTGATCCAAACTAGGCGGAGTTTTTACTCCACAAGATATTTATTTTGTTTGCTACTGAATGCTGAATTTGAATAACCGAAAGCAATATAGTCGAGTGAACGGCTGTATTATTTTTATTTGTACATCTAAATGAGGAAAGCCGATTTATATTTAGCGCGTCCACAATGTGTAGGAGTTGTGATAACAGTTGTTTTCTTCTATTGTGACCATAACCTGTTATTAAATGTTTGAACAGCTTGTTCATTCATACATGTTTAAAAATTGTGCATCAACAAAGTGCATACTCATGATTGACTTTAGTAATAATTTAAGCGATTATTCGATTGTAAACTGGAACATTTCTTTGTGGTAAATAATAATAGTATTATTATTGTTTACAGCCATTTTTATATCTTCTACGTCATTTAAATGCTATTTTAGATGGATATTAGTAATAAAAGCGACAAATATACAAAAAATAGAATACTTTTAAACATTGTATAATGATGAGGAAGGTTAAAATATAAATGAATGCTCTGCATCAAAAAGGTTCTCCAAAGATTTGGTTTATTGATTGGTTAGTCAAAATAAATGACCAATCAAAATGAAGGTAATTAATGTTTGGTCAAAATTTTAACAACCAATAAGATTAATCCATACTTTTGTGGTTAGTCATTTTGTCTAATGTTTTCCCATTTCATTTATTTCAAACAGGACCTTAAATTTTGTACGCGAGTTTATTCACCAATTTTTCAAAGTGACAGATCTTTCCAAAATATCATCATCAAACACTATTACAACGGAAAACGGCACTACAACTGTGACAAACAATGCCTCATTGATTGACATATCTTTAGACAGCATGACAAATGTGGCCAACGAAGCCTATTCGAGATGTTTGCGACCTTATCATCCGTGGTCAGTACGGGGTATGGCAATGGTAGGTTTGAATGTTTTGTATATTCGGTATTTTTTAATAAATTGACTGGTAGGAAGCTTATACATCAGTTCCACTACCGTGCAACTAAATGCGAATCCTTGTTAAACATTTCCTTAAATGTCTTGCTGAGAAGTTAAAACTTATCAAATGCTTTATAGAAATATTTATAACAAGCGAACCTTGTAAATATTTAGTTAAGGTAGGTCGTAGATGTACAGAAGCAACTGTACCACTATCGATGCCTGTATAAAGTTTTTAGGTAGTACAATACATATAAACCATAAACTATAACGTGCGTTTCAACATTTGTATTTCCAAATATACAGCTCATCATCCAACATTTGCCCGCTCGTTATCAATTGCTAGATATCCTTCTAGCGGATAACACCCAGAGTTCAGATTCTTCTATTTCTCCTACTCCTCCTATTAACTTATCAACACCCCCGATATGCGACCACGAAGCCTATCGCCAATTGCGTATCGACGCCCTTCGCTATTCCGACGCTTTGGGTCGATTCCTCACATTGATTGAAGGTTTTCTGGCATGTCTCGACTTGCAACGAATATTTACGGGTGCCGAAAGTTACTAATTAGGACATCGTTTGGGTGCCAATGTGTAGTGCGTTTTTTCTCTCGATCCAACGTCGATAAAAAAGAACCACATTATTTGTTTTACATAAGGTTTTTGTGTGATATGTGACTAACATTTATGAAGCTATTCCAAAATTATTATTATTATTATTGTATACGCACATGTAAAATTCTTCTATTTTTGAAAAATAAATCATTTTTTAACTATTTCCATTTTGTTGAACACGTGACAAAAGTGGTTACTTGTTACAGCCGCTTAATAATCGATAAGTAAAGAGTTGGAATAATAATTGAAAGTCTGAGCTCACTATTTATATACGATATGCAAATGATCCTGACAATTTGAGTAATACTCAATGATATTGATATTCCTAAGGACAAACGTCCTCTACGTGGCGCATTCTGGTCTAGGTGACCATAAGCATCGAGACTAATAACAGTAGGAACCGAGTGTCCAGTGGTATAACTGGGCTTTCACTGGAGTCCAGCTTAATGCTGACAAACACTCAAGATGTCTAAAAGGTATCCATTTACCAGCGTCATTACATTATTACAAAACCCTTTTGCTTTAAAAAAATAAGTCGTGTTGTCATATTTTGCATCATTTCTGGGGTTTCACTGAGCAGACCAATATCATCTGCAAAATCCAAATCCGTTAATCTGCCTTGGTTCCATTTGATACCATAAGACAAATTATTCATGGATTGCGTCAACCCCCATGAAAAATATTATCATGTCAATTCCTGTGAACACTAGCGTCGTCGCAAGAATGCGATCTTCTAACTGACAATTTTAATTTACCTCCTCCCCTTGGCAAACTTGGAACTAATAAAGAGGTATCTTTATCACCACCGTTGTTGTTGTTGTTGTGAAATACCATTAGATAGTTAAGAAAAAAGCATTTTGTTTAATCGATCAATATATATAAATAAATAAATTGTAAGTGTAAAATCGACAGATTCATTCCAATTTTTATTCTTCCGAATCTATTCCTTTATCAAAAAAGTGGGAAAAAAAATCAAGTCAATAAGATTCATAACAAAATAAGTTCAAAATATTTGTTTATTATTTTTAGATAATATTATTACATTGTTAATTACTGTTCAACAAGTGGGAATTTAAGCAAATCTCGAGATGAGGGAACGCATTTAGTGGACTGGTGACGGAACTCTAACCTATCTCCATCCAAATTCAAATACAACGGTGCATTATTAAATCACTGCCTGTTTTTCATATAAATATCAAGATCATCAATGTGGCTATTGATATAGTCATCATTGTAACACCGACACCATTTACAAGGACACATGATTTTATCAGGATTGTTTCTTTTCACCCACCGGCTACATATGGCATACGTATATCTCAAGATACCTTCCAAGTATTCCAAGAGTACGCTTGTACACATTTGTCAAAGCGGAAACCCAGTTATACCGCTGTGTACTTGGCCCTTCTGAGTTAATCTCAATGCTCAGGTGCACTTAGTCTAGGATACACCAAGTGGAAGCGCCGTTTTCCACTTTGAATTAAACAATCCGTTACGTACTGTACAGTAAATAAATGACATGTCAAAATCAATACACATCGATTTTGTGAAACTTTCAAAGGAAACTTTTAATTGGAGCACATCTAAGTTGTACTAAAACATTCCTTAAACATTATTTTAACAGTATAGGTAAAATATCTCATAAAAACTAATATTCTATACCAATGTCATTATAAAATTCTAATTTAGGTCAAAAACAAGAATATTGACATTTTTTAAAAATTGAAAAAACAAGCATACATAATATTCACTATTTTCTAAAATTTTCTCAAAGAGTTTGATGTTGTGGAATTTGATTTTGCATTACCTAATTGATTTTCTTAATTAAACATAATTATGTAATCAAATTCTTCAAGATTGGGTCAAAATACATACGGACGCCTACATTAAACGCTTTCAGAAAATTCTAGAAATCAATGGGCATTACCTAAAATATTATCTATTTTTATATATGTATGTGTACATATTTTATAATATAAATTATGTTTAAGCGACTAATTTGGTTATTTCTCAACATTTTCAACATGTCAATATTCTTGTTTTTGACTTAAATTAGAATTTTATAATGCTATTGGTATAGAATATTAGTGTTAATAAAATATTTTACTTGTGCTGTTAAGATAATGTTTTAGCACAACTTAGATGCACGCTTGAATACTTTCACAAAATCGAATGAATTATTTTGCGTTCACTTTGATAACAGTTTGTTTATCTACAGTAGCAGCATTATAACGATAATCTTCATATGGGGTAGTAACCATGTCCCAAACCAAGAAATTAAAATGCCATAATATTTGAATCATTATGTAGTTGCTACTGCTCGAATGTTTCACGTGACACGTGTATCAACCAACTGAAATAGAATAAAATTGACCTTGCAATCATTTACAAAAAATCAACCAATCATTTAAAACTTAATATTGTATCGATCCACTACTCACCTATGCGATTTTCTAATTGGCTAATTAATTCGGTCATTTCATCAACCATTGCAAAGTCACCAATTTTCGCAGCAATCTAGAATGAGATGAGTTGACTGATGCACGAAATACTTACGGTTTGTGTGTTTACAGCAAATTGACGCAAATAGGATGCATCTTCTTCCATCCACAATTCACGACCAACTACGGTATACAAGTAGAGTATCTGTGTGTGTGTGTGTGCACAAAACAAAAACATTTATTACGGTATTAACAATAATGTTTTACTATTAACGAATTAATCCCAAGTATTTAATTAATTGATTTGATTTTCAGTGATGATACAAGTTGAACGAGGGTCTGTATTTAGTGCGATTAGTACTCAAACTACCTGCACCAATAAGATATTACTATTATTATTATTATTAATAATAATAATAATAATTGTAATTCCACTGTAGACGGTCCCAAGTCCAGTTGAATACGAGAGTTTGACTGCGAGATTACCAAATTGACCCCTGTAACAACAACACCGCTTCATTAGTTCCAAGTTTGCATAGCATCCCCAATTCATATACAAAGAGAACATCGCATGCAAAATTAATTGTGGGAGAGGGGATAAATAGACCTTCTTGACTAAATAACCGCAACCTTGCGACGATGCCGGTGTTCACAAGAATAGACGAGACAAAAGTTTGACACCGGTAAACGAATCTACATTTCATTCATTCATTTTGGTTGGTAAAGTGGTCACATCTTCATTATTTTCAATATTCATACAGCATAGCAAACGATCAATTTCGATGGCTTAATAAGCAAAAGACATAGAAAAATAACAAAGTTCTTTGGGTAATAGACAGCATTCTTGTGACCTCGGGATGCTAATGATCCTGAGGATTTGAGTAATGCTTATAAAGTCTCAATTTCCAATGATGGTGATATTCCTGACTGTTAGTCCTCCACGTGGTGCATCCTGGACTAGGTGCCCCTAGGCATCTAGACTAATAACAGCAGGGTCCGAGTGCACAGCAGTATAACTGGGCTTCCGCTACAGCGGGTGGGTGCGAACATACACCCAGGATACTTAAAAGGTATCTAAATGTATACGTATACCATATGTAGCCCTTGGACTAAGGGAGATAACCCTGACAAAAAATCAGGCGGCCTAGTCAATCTTTGCGAACAGTGGCGACGTCACAAGGATGCCGTCTACCAGCCAAGAAACTTGTTATTCATCCACGTTTGTCTACGCTTGTCAAGCCATCGAAATCGATCGTTCTATATGTTGTATAAATATGGGAAATAATGAAGAGGTGACCACGTCACCAACTAAAATGAATGAATGTGACCTCGACACTGTTCGCAAAGATTGACAAGACAGCCTGAATTTTTGTCAGGGTTATTTCCCTTAGCCCAAGGGCTACATATGGTATACGTATACCTTTAGATACCTTTTAACTACCGCCGAAGTAGTGGCCCTGTTATAGCCTTGTGCACTCGGTCCCTGCTGCTATTAGTCTAAATGCCTTTCAGCACCTAGTCCAGGATGCACCACGTGGAGGACAAACAGTTAGGAATATCACCATAATTGGAAATTGAGGCTTTATAAGCATTACTCAAATCCTCGCGATATAATATATAGGTCTCTTGAGAAACTTTGAAGGCATCTTGGGAGTCTGTTAGCACCCATTCATTGAGCTGAAATCCATTTAAGGTCCACTTGAATCGCTGTAGGCTCAGTCGATATTATTATTAGTCTATATGCTTAGTCCAGGATGTACTCCGTGCAGTAGCTGACAGTCAAGAATATTACCATCCTTGGAATCTAAGACTTTACAAACAATACTCAAATCTCCAATAATAAAAATTCATGTATGTATCCATGGTACAATTGTGAAAATGCAATTGTTACTCCCTCTTTTGGTTCTTTTTCCAGACAAAAATAATAAGAGACATTCATGAAAACAGACAAAGTAATCGAGTCAATGATGAACATTCATGACCAAAAATCATTTAGAAAAAAAATTAAAACTACTACTTGAAAACGAGAGAAGGTTAATGATCATGAGGATTTGACTAATGATGGCGATATTTCCCACTATTTCTCCTCTTGAACTATGCACGTACTTATAGGTATTTAGACTAATGACAGCACGGGAATGGAATATAGAGCGGCATAATTGAACTTCCGTTTCGGCACGTGAGTGCAAGCATACACCCAGGATACTGGAAAGGTATACGTATACCATATGTGGTTCTTGAGCAAAAGGAGATAACCCTAACAAAAAACCAGGCGGCTTTGTCAAACAATGGCGCCATCTACAGGTCAAGCAATTGGTGTTGTCGATCACAATGAATGAATGGATGAAAACGAATGACGTAGATGTGATCCATTCCAACACGAATGCAACAAACAAATACTGTCATGTGACTAAATTAAAACAAATAATTTGCTTTCAATGACGGAATAACAAACCAGTCAATCCCACCGATTTGGAATGCTAATCATCCTGATAATCTCTGATAATAGTCACCTCCATGAAGAGCATCCTGAACTATTTATTTTTTTAATTTTATGTCTATTACTTTGAATGTTTGCACGAGAAACATCTTTCAGCAGTGGACATTTTAGCGAAGCCGAACGTGGGCCCGCATTTTAGTGCCGGTGGTGGGATTCGAACCCATGTCCACCGAGATCCGAATTCGAGCACTGTACCGCTAGACCACCCGGCACACTAGACTTACACGGCAGAGACCGAGTGCACGACGGACCATTTGGGCGATTGAATACAATCATACAACCAGGGTACTTAACAGCTGTATGTATATTGTATATAACAGCATGAGCCAAGTACACAGCGGTATAAATGGGCTTTCGCCTCAAAGGGTGAATACAAGCATACTTAGGGTATGTGAATTGAACTTGGGGGGGGGGGTAGATAAATGAAGTTTATTGACTAGAAGACCGCTTTATTGTGACGATGCCAAAATTCACAGGAATTGATGTCAGTTGACAGATCTACAACCGGCATATAAATACCTCGAGATGCCTTTTAAGCACCTTGGGTATATGCAAACACTCATTCACTGAACGGGAATTCAGTAAATGCCCAGTTATACCGTTGTGCACTCGGTCACTACTGTTATTAATCTAGATGCCTATAGATACCCAGTCCAGGATGCACCACGTGGAGGAAGAACAGTCAGAAATGTTACTATCATTAAAATTTGAGACTTTGTAAGCATTACTCAAATGATTAGGATCATGAAAATAAAAAATTATTTGGCATGAACATATTTAATGGTTACAAAAAACATACTTCTAAGCTGTCAGATTCTTCTTCGTACAATGCATCCAATATGCGGACTGATTTCTGAAATAATGGAAAAATATAGTATGCAGAAGGAGTAGGGAGGTACGTGAAGATAATATAACGTCAATCACAAACTGGGATCCTAAACGATCCTCAGGATTAGATTAATGCTTCATAGTCTCAATTCCTGACTGTTCGTCCTCCACGTGGTGCATCCTGGACTAAATGATCAAAAGCATCCAGACTAATAACAGCAGGATTCGAGTGCACAGTGGTATAACTGGGTGCCCTCTTTAGCAGGTAGGTGTAAGCATACACCCAGGGTGCTTAAAAGGTAAAAGTATACCACACGTAGCCGTTAGGCTAAGCAAGATAACCCTGGCAAATACTCAGGCCGCCTCATCAATCTTTACAAACAGTGGCGACGTCACAAGGATGCCGTCTATCAACCAAAGTCTTCGTTATTCTTCTATGTTTGTTACGCTTACCAAGCCATCAAAATCGATCGTTTTATACACCGTATAACTATGGAAGAGAATAGCGAAGTGACCACATAATCAACCGAAATGAATGAACGAATGAAATCGATATAGTTTCGTTCACTTTGTAAGTAGTCAAGCGGTACGGTGCTCGACTTCGACCTGACAGGCACGAGAAACATGCCGTTCAGCAGTGGACAATTAGCGAAGCCAAACGTGGGCCCGCATTTTAGTGCCGGCGATGGGATTCGAACCCCGATGTCCACCAAGGTCCGAATTCGAGCGCTGTACCGCTAGACCATCCCGGCACATTAGTTTGTACAGGATATTCAACTATGAACTCCGACGAAGTTTCTTGGCTGGTCGATGGCATTTATGTGACGGCGAGACTGTTTGCAAAAATTGACGAGGCGGTCTGAGTATTTATCAGGGTTATCTTGCTTAGCCTAACGGCTACGTATGGTTTTTTTCTACCTTCTAAGATTAACGAAACCTCAGAATTTTTTATCCCTTAGCCCATATAATATTCGTATACATTACGATCTCTTTAAAATACTCTGGTTATATACTTGAACCCTAATTCACCGAAGCGAAAGCCCTGTTATAGCCTTGTGCACTCGGTCCCTGCTGTTATTAATCTAGATGCCTATGGATACCCAGTCCAGGATGCGACACATGGAGGCACCGGTCAAAACTATCGCTGTCACTTGAATTTAAGACTATGCAAAAATGGGTAAACTGTACAATTTATTTTGAACTTTGTATGTTCAAGCAATAAAAATAATATTAGCCTATTCCTTGTTAATAAAATTAATCACAAAATTGAGGAGAATATAGCGTGTAGGTAGTACTAAAATAAATAATTTAATCATATTTCTAAAATTATATTAGTATATTGTTTCATTATACTTTTGAAAATAATGCATGTCACAAAATACATACAAGTTAAAAAATAATAAAATTCTTTAAATTCCACAACAACCAAAGCTACTCATTGGTTTCAAGATCGCATGGCATCGACAATTCCTATGCAAATTAAACTACAGAGGATAAATGAAGTTTATTGACTAGAAGACCGTTTCCTTACAACGACACCACTGCTGACAGGAATTGATGAGACAATCTTGTTCAGAAGAAATGGTCAATGGATGCCATGTGATGCCTAAACATCTTGAGTGTACCCTAACACCCATTTATTGAGCGAGAATCCAAGCAGAAATCCAGTTATACCGCTGAACACTCGATCTTTGGTGTTATTAGTCAAGATGCCTGTTGGCACCTAGTACAGGATGCACCACAGTCAGAATTATCACCTTCATTGGAATTTGAGGCATTATGAGTATTACTCATATCCTCATGATCATTGGTATCCTAACCGTTACCTACGCACGGCGAATGGGTACTCAAAAGGCTTCTTATTATGTAGCCGCTGGGCTAAGGAAGATAACCCTGACAATAAATCAAACGCCTTCATTAATTTCTACCGTATGTGTTATTAAAGTTTATATTTTTCATTTCAGTGTAAAAGTTAACATCGATTAGGCAAGTAGTGAAATTGTTAAAAACGATTAAATTTATTATTTAATCTCAAATTACAGCGTGATGTTTGAAACCGTATAGCATTAACTTTTTTTTCAATGCTCTGGTTTCATTTATTTTCAATTTAGTTGATAACGTGGTCACCTCTTCATTATTTTCTACATTTATTAAAACATATAAAAAGATCGACTTCAATGACTTGAAAAGCGAAAGATAGAAAAATAACGAAGTTTCTTAGCTGACGACGTCACCACTGTTTGGCAAAGGTTGACGAAACCGCCTGATTTTTTGTCAGGGTTATCTCCCTTAGCCAAACGACTACATATGTGAATCTTAAGATACCTTTTAAGTATACTGGATGTATACTTGCATCCACCCGCTAAAGCGGAAATCCATTTAAACTGCCGTAAACTCGGTCCCTCTTGTTATTAGTCTAAATGCCTATGGGTAGTCAGACCAGGATGTACCTTGTGGAGGATAAACAGTCAGGAATATCACCATCATTGGAAATTGAAACTTTACTCAAAAATGTCACACTTGTTCAATTGCCCCCAGATAATAGACACACATTAATATATTTTTATTATTATAAATATATAACACTTCAGAAATAAATCGTTTTCATTAAGCAAATTGATTATGCAATGCAACAACAAATTCTACATTGGGTTGAACAAACCGAGGGACACTAATTTTAAACAAAAAAATTATAGCTTTCATTATATATATATATATATATATATATATATATATATATATAGGATGCTAATGAACCTGAGAATTTGAGGTAATGCTTACAAAGTCTCAATTTCTAATGATGGTGATATTCCTGACTGTACGTCCGCCACGTGGTGCATCCTGGACTAAATGCTGAAAGGCATCTAGACTAATAACAGCAGGTTCCGAGTGCACAGCGGTATAACTGAGCGAGTGGGTGCAAACATACACCCAGGATACTTAAAAAGTATCTAAAAGTATACGCATACCATATGTAGCTCTTGGACTAAGGGAGATAACCCTTACAGCCGACCTCGTCAATTTTAGCAAACAGTGGCGACGTCACAGGGATGCCATCTACCAGCCAAGAAACTTCGTTATTCTTCTACGTTTGGTTCCACTTATCAAGCCATTGACGTCGATTGTTCTATATGTCGTATAAATATGGAAAATAAGAAAGAGATGGCATTACGTCACTGACCGCAATGCATGAATGAAATGAATTACTCAAATCCTCAGGATCATTCGCATCGAAAACTTCCAAACGTGAAAATGTATAGCTGCAAGTTGTGGTAGTTGACCAGCTGGGAGCAAGTAGCATTTGGCGTTTCCCAAACTGAAAGCTGGTGTGGACTGATTGACCAATAAAAGTACAACGCTGTGTTGACTTGGCGAGGTCAAGGTCAGTTTAAGTAGAGCGTATCGTGAGTCATGGTGTCATGTCAAATAGCCAAGGTCACATCACATCTTTTTAAACATCCATAGGTATGGGAACCTAGTCCAGAACGTACCACGTGGAAGACGAACAGTCAGGAATATCACCATCAATGGAATTTGAAACTTGGTTAAGCATCATTCAAATCCTCAGCATCAACAAAGTCATTATAATTTTATGATATTGGTTTTTATTTAAAGTTTTAATTAATACTTTTAGAGTAATGTTACAAAATGATAATCAATAATACGACACCGATTTTGATACTACAGTGAAATATTTTCAGTAAACGTCGTCCCAATCGCTAATCTAGTGTAGAATAAATCATCAACTATAAAATGGATACACATACGGTATTTCATTTCAAACAATGAAAACCGGTTTATGCTAATTTTGATACTCACTCACTCACACCTAAAATTGTGTGAGTGAGTGTATAAAAAATACTATGAGAGACAATGTGTTCACATTATTGATTAGCCTATAGTTAATCCACCTTCGGTATCAAACAGTACAACTGTCACCGCCCCCCTTAGCCAAACAGCTTAATTTAGATACAAATACACAAATAGCCAATTGAGTTAGATGAAAAACATTCAAATTAAAACAAACAATTACACGTGTAGCTGTAACAAAATTTAATATTCCTGGAGTGCAAGCCAAAAAGCACACTAATAACGGTAGAAGAAAGTAAACGTGGATGAGTAAACTATTAAATTATTGTGAATTGTCAGATTCACTTGAATAATAAATCTATTTGGTTTGAGTTAACCAGGAGGACTGCACAGCTGTTTCACATCCTGACATTTGCAATCATCAGTCGTGTATATCTTTCAAGTTTTACACACACACATGAACTTGAACCCACGCCCTATCTCGTATCAGGCTAAGTCGATGGACCGACATATCCCTACACGCCTCCGAAAATCGTGAACAACGGAAGGGGATTGTTAGAGATGCTATGCGAATTTGAAACTAATGAAGATGTGGCATTGCCATAACTTTTGTTGTTGTTGTATAACAGTTGAAAATGTTAGTATTTGTTAACTTATTAATTTATTGTGGTTGGTATTACGGTTACTTCTTCCTATTAAAAAGATCGATTTTGATGGATTGATCAGTGTAACAACTACTGATAAATCAAATGTTAATAAACACTTGTTGCTACCAAACAACATTGACGAGGCGCCTGATTTTTTGTCAGGGTTATCTCCCTTAGCCCAAGGGCTACATATGATATACGTATACCTTTAGATACCTTTTAAGTATCCTGGGTGTATGTTCGCACCCCATTCGCCGTAGCGCGGAAGCCCCAGTTATACCGCTGTGCACTCGGACCCTGCTGTTATTAGTTTAAATGCCTAGGGGCTTGTAGTCCAGGATGCACCACGTGGAGGACTAACCAGTTAGGAATATCACCATCATTGGAAATTGAGACTTTATAAGCATTACTCAGCATCTTCGTGGATCATTAGCACCCCAAGAACGGTTTTGGAATGGACAATTGAAGATTGCAGATTACAGAAAACGTGGCTAAGAACTATGGGGGGGGAAATCGAATTGAAATGAATGTCTCATGGGGGATCAAGCAAAAATGTTGTATAATGTTCTTTTTTTAAATTATGGGACTTTGTTGTTGTTTTTGCTGTTACAGATATCTTGTTGTCTTCTAATAATAATAATAATAATAATAATAATAATAATAATAATAATAATAATAATAATAATAACAACATAATACCATAATACAATCCTGCTTTCCAAGGATTTATTCAAAAGTATAATAAATATGAATCGTTATTCCAACAATAGATTTACTGTATTGATTACATTCATATCCATTATCATATGATTTTGTAAAGTTCATTTTGTCACTAATCGTATTTACTTGTAATCTTTTTAATGTTTAGTGTTGCAAACGTATTTATGATGAGGTGAGGTATTTAAACTCAATGTAATAACAATAATGATTAAAATAACAGTAATAATAATACTTGGGATACTAATGATCCTGAGGATTTGATTAATGCTTATAAGTCCCAATTTCCAACGATGTTGGTGATAATCCTGACTGTTTGTCCTCCACGCGGTGCATTCCCGACTAGGTGCCTAAACGCATTTAGACTAATAACAGCAGGGACCGAGTGTATAGCGGTATAACTGGGCCTCCGCTACGATGGGTGGGTGCAAATATACACTCAAAATACAAAGGTATCTTAAGGTATACGTATACCATATGTAGCCGTTAGGTTAAAGGAGATAATCCTGACAAAAAATCAGGCGGCCTCGTCAAACTTCGCGAACGAGTCAATAAACTTGGTTGTGCTTCCACATTTTGTTACGCTTATCAAGCCATCCAAATCGTATATGGGAAATAATGAAAGTAACCATGTGATCACTAACCAAAATGAATGACTTGCAATCAATCTAATTAGCACCCTCAACATGAAAAAAGATTACGCACCTCGTACATTTCCAGTTCAATCATCATACGTACCAACGAAATCAAGCCAGATGAGGGAATTGCTGTAATCTAATTCAAGCAAAGAAATAACAACAACAACAGTGTCATAAAACGCGGTTGGTTGTGGATTCGTTACTACACATTAAACAATTGACTTCCATGGTGTAACAAAAGCAAGATAATGGCACAGTTAATAATAAATGGCATCACTGTAGCGGCACCACTGCTTGCCTCATATTTTTTGTCAGAGTCATTTCCCTTAGCCCAAGGGCTACATACGGAACATATATACATATATCTTAAGATATCATTCAGAGTGCACCCACCCATCGTAGTGGAAACCTATTCATACCGCTGTCACCGACCTTGCTCCTATTAGTCTAGATACCGTGTTGACAACACGATACCACAACACATCTTTGAAAATTGTGACTTCATAGGCATCAATTCAGGCCTTCAAAATCGTAAGCATCCCTCGTCAATTCTTGTGAACTTTTCATTCATTTCATTTCACTTTGGTTGGTGACGTGGCGTCACCTCTTCATTAATTCCCATATTTATACGACATAGCAAACGATCGATTTCGATGGCTTGATAAGCGTAACACAAAAAAGTAGAAGAATCACAAAAGTTTCTTGAAAGCTGGTAGACGGCATCATTGTGACGTTGCCACTGTTCACAAAGATTGACGAGGCCTGCCTGATTTTGTCCAAAGTTATCTCCTTAGTCCAAGGGCTACATATGGTATACATATACCTTTAGATACCTATTAAGTATCCTGTGTGTATGTTTGCACCCACCCTCCGTAGCGGAAGCCCATTTATACCGCTGTGCACTCGGACCCTGCTGTTATTAGTCTACATGCCTAGGGTCACCTAGTCCAGGATGCACCACGTGGCGGACGTACAGTCAGGAATATCACCATCATTGGAAATTGAGACTTTATAAGCATTACTCAAATCCTCAGGATCATTAGCATCCCATGTGAACTTTTGTTGTTGACTGTTAAAGGTTCACATTGTTGGGCAGAAATTAAATCTTGAGGACTGAGATTTCAAACCCAACCGGAGTGGTCAAGCTTTTAGAGCGCTTGAATTTAGACCTCGGTGGGCATCGGGTTTAAAGTCCAGCCACCGACCCACTAAAATGCGGCCCGCGCGTTCGGTTTTCAGTTTCAACAATGTCCACTGCTGAAAAGATGCGCGCGTTTCCCCATCGCAAAACATTCACAAGTAGCAAACATAAAATAATTAAAAAAAACGAAATGTAAACAATCGCTAGTGGCCTTGATAAAGGATCGACGTTTTGATGGAAAACGCGCGTCTTTCAATAGTGGACCTTGTTGATCGAAGCCGAACGTGGGATTCGAACCCCCCCCCCCCCATACCCACCCATGTCGAGCGCTGTACCGATAGACCACCCACAAACAAACCTACTTCCTCCAAGTCCAAAAAAGCTTTTTGATCATCATTATGATCAATGTTGTCCGTCGAAGTTGATGGAGAATCGGTGCCAGCATCTTGCCGATTGGTAGTTCCGTTGTCCGAAAAAAACATCTCGATTTTAGGTAAACACAGATCGAGACAACGGTTTATGGATGCTTCGGCTGACTGGAATTGGGATGGAATAATAATAATAATACAAGCGACATATCACAAAAGGTGACGCAATTACAAACATAGAATATAGATAAATACATGATAACCAAGCAACATCTTCATTGGTTCTAACTTTGAGACGAAGTTACTTGACCAGAAGACCGCCTTCTTCCGACGACGTCATAGGAATTGACAAAGCGGTCGACGAATCCACAAGCCTAACCGGCTATATATGGTAAATGAATACCTTCATGTGCCTTTAAGCATCTCGGGTGTATGCCAGCACTAAGCGAGAGTCCAGTAAAGGCAGGTTACACCGCTGTAATCTCGAGGATGCACCACGTGGAGGATGAACAGTCAGTAACATGACCGTCATTGAAATAAAAGACTTCATAAGCATTCCTCTATCTTTCACGACCATTAACATCTCAAGCGTAGTATAAAGAAGTAATATTGACTGCTGGACTGTATCAAGTTCACGGAGCTAAAACATAATGAAATTGCTTCATTGTTGATTATAAATTATTTCCCTTGACTTAACAGCTACATCTTTTGAGTATCTTGGGTGTATGTTTGCACCTATCTTCCAAAATTATACCGCTGTGCAGTCAATCTTAGATTCATTTAGTCCAGAATACTACGCGTCAATGTAAAACTGCTTCTCATTCGCTTCATTCCTTAGGTTTATTAGCATCCATTAAACATTAAGTTAATAATTCCTTCCCTCCAATTGGAATTCGAGAGTCGGGTGTTGTTCAAAGCCTAGACAAGAGAAAATGCTGTAGTAGAAATTTAGACTAGTTAGTCGAAAAAAACCTCGTTACACATCGGAATGCTAATAATTTAAGTAATATTTATAAAGTCTCAATTTCTAATAATGGTGACTGTTCATCCTCCACATGGTGCATCCTGGCCTAGGTGCCTACAAACATCTAGACCAATAGCAGCAGGAACCGAGTACACAGCGGTATAACTGGGCTTTCACTAGATTCTCGTTCAGTGAATAGATGCTTGCCTACACCCATAATGCTTAAAAAGTGTCTCAAGGTAACTATTTGCCATATGTATTCATCAAGCCTAAAAATAATAGCCTCGTCAATTCCAGTAAACACTGGCGTCGTCGCAAAGAGGCGGTTTTCTTGCCAGAAAACTTCATTTATCCTCAATTCCCATCCGACAACCTTTTCGTATAGGAATTCGAAAACTTATTCCAACTTAGAAATCATGAAGAGGTGGTAACTCTGCCACCACAACTTATACTATAATGTGTAAAAGTAATTAGGTGTGACTAAGACACAGATTGAGTTGAGAATGACAATTCATTGGGGGTACAAAATATGAGCAGCAATTTGTGTTCGAACGATTAAACACAATAAATAATGTAGCTTAGTGTTTTAAATCAAGAAATAAAGGGACAACAAGCGTATCTATTACAAGTACATTGATGGTGATAACCTTATGTCACTTGATAATTATATAAATTGATTAATTTACCTAATTTTTTACTTTGTACTTTTATTTTGTATTATTTTGTTTGATGACACTAATTATATGTTGTGTATGTATGTATATGCTGAATATACCTCTATTGGTATATTAAACCTTGTAACCAAGGTTTTTAGCCGAATGTATTGGATAAATAATAATGCCAACCGTTAACTGATTAAGACACAGGAAATTCGAAAGTTACTCGAACCTTAACGATTTAAAAAAACTAATATAACAGAAAATCAAACTACTTATCAAAATAAGTAGTAACAATCATTATGGTTAAAATTCTAAACAAGCCTACCGCTCGATCAGCTGTGACGATGAAGTAATTAGCGCTGACTAGCCAAACTTGAGGATTTTCAGGATCAATTTGTGCAGCTTCGTCAAACCACCGCTTGCATTCTGTTTGAGCTTGAGGCAAGTCACTAATTCGTGCGGGGGTAAAAACATGAAAACCAGTTATTCATACATTATTTTCTATCAGCGAGACCATTTCGGCATGATATTACTGTATATATAAACTAAATATTGTTAGAAATTTAAGCAGTGTAATACTGCATAAATTATATCCCCTAATGATTATGTAATCAAACTATATTTGTACAGCACATAAAACAATTAATTTTAATGGTATCATCCCTGCGACAGAAAATAAAAATTAGATTAGGAATTATGTTTTTGAGAAACCATAAATATCAATTTGCCCAATTCTTACCATAAATCAGTCATATACAATTCAGATATGGCAATCAACGCATTAGACTCGGTACGAACACGCTCCTCTGGTTCAGACTACAAATCAAAATAAGTAGAAATAGGAGCTACAGACAACAAGGCTTTTGAAAACAATATTTCTACAAGTTGATTGTGTGTTTGCAAAACTTTATCGCCTGCTTTCCAATGTTACATTAAAAAATATATATATTTATGTTTATACTACTGAAATGGGTTTAAAAGTAGATGTAAATAAAAGAGTCTTCACTAACCTTATGGTCGTGCATTCGTAAACGTTCAATGCCTTTTAAATAATACCCCAAAGATTCTTCGCCCTTGGACATTTGTCCCAAATACATAAAGTCCTCGGGAACAACTTGGAATTCTTCGTCAACCACCGTTCCGCCACTTTCTTGAACAGCATTCACTACTCGAACTAAACGCTGAAGAACCAATATAACAAACAACGAATAGCTACCCAATATAGGTTTATAAAAAGCACAATAATTATAAGGCTTCATTACAATCATACATGCATTTTATTAGTGGACATTTAAGCAAAGGTGAGAACGAACAGGTATTTGGTGCCCACATAGATTTGAAATCTCCTGTTAACAAAATTATTACGATTCTCTTACAAATTATAGAATTCTAATATCCCTAGAGTTTTAAGCAATGATAGTGATATTACTGACTGTCAACTGCAAGTGGCGTATCTTGGATTAAGTGCATCCAAGCAGTAGGCTAACACAGCGGTATAACTGATCTACCTCCTTGACAATACAAGGTTTGGGATGCAAATGATCCTGAGGATTTAAGCAATGCTTATAAAGTTTTAATTTCCAATGATGACGTTCTTGACTGTGGGTAAGAGCGTACATCCAGGATACTTAAAAGGTATCTTAAAATATATGTATACCATATGCAGCCATTGGGCGAAGGGAAATAACCCTAACAAAAATCAGGCGGCCTCGTCAGTCTTTGCAAACAATGGCGTCGTCACAAGGATACCGTCTACCAGCCACGAAACGTTTGGTTACGCTTATCTTACCGTAAACAAATTTTAAAATTTACATATGCTATATGTAGCCGTTGGGCTAAAGGAGATAACCCCGACCTCGCCGACACATGAACAAGTCCCAAAACAGTTATAATTCTAGCGATACAGCGCTCAAATTCGGACCTCGGTGGGCATGGGGTTCGAATCCCACCACCGGCCCACTAAAAGGTGGGCCCACGTTCGGCTTCGCTAAACAATGTCCACTGCTGAAAAGCATGTTTCTTGTGCAAACATTCAAAGTAGTAAACATAAAATTAAAATAAATAAATAAATAAAAATTAGTTTGCCAATCAAACAGAATAATGCATAACAATTATTGTTTCGAAAAATAATTCAAACCTTTTTCGATTCTTCCATATCACCCAACTCAAGAAGTAAATAGGCGGACGATCGTAAAGCTTTCAAGAGTCGTACATCCGTACTGTTGAATGAATCGATAGATAATCGTTGGATCAAGTGTTCAAGAACGATCAGAGCTTCATCCGACTTAAATTGATTTTCCAAGTCGATTGCCTTAAAAACAAAAAAAACAAACATCATTTTTGCTATTTTCTGTTACTTCAAATAATTTTTTTTGAATGAATAGTGAACGGTAAAGGAAAGGATACGACAGTAGTTCAAGGTATTTTTGGTTTTGCGGTTGATACTACTTTCTATGAAATTAAGTAGTATGATGTATCATATTTAATTTAAGGAAAATGTCTATGAAGGATCTTGTTGTTCCTAAACCTATCATGGAAGTTATTGACGAAGAATTGAACAAGTTGGGCGTTTTAGACCATCATTCATCTGAATTCAAGTAAGTTTTTTAATTGAATAGTTTAAATGCAATGGTTTAAAAAAATTTGGTATAACTAGTGGTCTGAGATGTGGACGCGGTATAGTGTAACAGTAAAGGTGTTTTGAGTTCACCAACATGTATGATCTCCAATGATGTGGTTATGAATTCCACTTCACTTCACACATACACATACGACTTAAAAAGAAATTGTACTTTGTGGTCAGTATTGATCATTGTATTAATAACTATATTCTATTTACCATTACTATTATTATTATCACTGCTTAGTGACGTGGTCATCTCTTAATTATATCTGTATTTGTACAATATATCAAATGATCGAGTTCAACGGTCTCATAAGAGTCAGGATTATCTTCTTAAGATCAATATCCTGGGTGTTTACTTGCACCCAACAGTCAAAGTAAAAACTTGAAAAACAACTTTAATCCACCCCTACAAAGAAGCACGGAAAAAATACTAATTTAATCCTTATTTGGTCAAAAAAAAGTAGACAGTAATCAAAATTGGATTTGAAATTTGAAAAACCATTCATACTCGACTGAGAAGCTCATCGGGTGTTTGACTTTCCAAATTGTCGTAAATAGCTGGACGCTTCAACCGTCCCAATGATTTGATACCTGATTTCGATTTTGGTATAACCTGAAAATGTAAAACAGATAGAATTCGCTACATTAGTGAAGTAGTTACCTCTTCATTATTCACTTTTTAAGAAGAGTTCAAAATGACACACACTCCCAAGTTCCCTTAATCAAAATTCGTTGTAGCCTCTCCAATATCACGTTTTATTTACTTCTAATCTGTAAAATAGATATCGATAAAAGCTTTGACTAAAACAATTCCTATTACAAGAAAATAATATCTACGTAAACAATAACAACACGTCATTGATTCCAAGTATCTCACAATAATCCCCCTTCCATTGTTCACGGTTTTCGGAAGCGTGCAGAGATATCAGTCCATCGACTTAGCCAAGATAAAATCCAGAATAAAATGGCGTAAAGACCGTCTACAACTCTATCAAAAAGCATCGCCGTAAGGACCAATACTTACAAACCCTTGAACAACTAATAATTCCGATCATTTGAATAATGTTTCTAAAATCTCAAATTATAATAATAGTAATCCTCCTGACTGTTTCTCCTCCACCTTTCCACAGACATCCAGACTAATAACAGCAGCAACCGAGTGCACAGCGATTTCACTAGACTCCCGCATAAAATCCAAGATCTCAAGGTATCCATGTGCCACACTGGTGTCGGAGCGATCATCTGGTCCAAGTTGGTATAACGCTCAAATGGAACCTATGTTCGATTGCCACCTCCGTCAACCAATGACAACTACAATTAATCAGTCGTATTTCCAACAGCTCCAATCATCCACTTTATCGTGATTTCACCAAATCATTTGCATCGGGAATGACAAGAAGATCACATATACACGTTAGTGCAGAACCAATGTGTACTTAAATTCGTCTGCCGTATTTAGCAAGATTACTATCCAATCCCAACAAAGTTCAAAGTGACCTTTACATTAGCCTATCCAAATCATGAGTATGTTTTTTTTGTTTTCTTTGGTCTGGCCAATTACCGTTGTTTGTAATCTGCCCATTTTAATTTGTGACCATTTATTATCCTTCAACCAGGGTATTATTTTATTAGCCATGCTCACTCATGAGTCATTCGCATTTCATGTATATAGATATATTTGCACACTATTAACTATGGTGTCCCCGAAATAATACCATGCCTCTTTACGCATATCATATTGAACATGACTTATGAATATACGTTGATTTTGAGTTCTTTTTTCTTCTTTCAGCCTATGCAATTAAACCTTAATTTACTTATTTATTTTTGGACTGATGTTACACACTGCTAATTGTATTGTATTTTTATAATTGTACATATTTTTTGTGTGCTGAAAGCTACTTCTACTGAAGTATCTAAGCCAATAACCATAATAATAATAATAATAATACATAACTATAATCAACACACACACACACACAAACAAAAATAAGAATAAAATATGAATCACTTGTATTTGCAAAATCAACACAACACAGTCATATAAATCAATTATATAATTCGGGTTTATAAAACAAATGACAGTTGATAGATAGAGAATACACCCACATACATACTAGTCATTGAACTCAAAAACGATGGGAAATACTTCATTGTAGTGACTGACAAAATGCACGTTCAAGCCATCTTTGATAAAAGAAGCCAAATCGTCAAAATCTTTGCGGTTTGTTTCGGGCAAAATGATGCGTGTAACACCGACACGTTTGGACTACATAGACAGGTGATCAAAATAAACAGTAATCAAAAATTGTTATATTTGTAATAATAATAATAATAATGATAAAAAGTTGGTGACAAAACCACCTCTTAATTAGTTCCAAGTTCTCATAGCATCCCCAATCATTCCTTTCCATTGTCCACAATTTTCAGAAGCGTACAAAGATATGTCAGTCCAAACGACTTTGCCATTGTTTCCAATATGAAGTCCCGGTACTAAGAACTTGTCCAAACCATCGCAATCTTCGTTGTAGCGATATCAATGAAGGAAGATCATGAAAGTGAAGGTTATTTCGAATTTGGCGGTTACTGATCTTTTTCGTCCAATCCCCCTTGGTATGGAGGATGCAAAATGGCTGTTGTGCCAAATGTATCTGAGACATCTTGCTTCAAATTTGTGAAGCTTCTTGATTTCTGACCCCATTAGACTCCACGTTTCAGCTGCGTACAGAAGGACTGTGCGAACTAATGAAGAGAAAATGTTCATCTTCGTGTTTGGGTTGATAGTTTTACGTCTCCATAATGGATCTATAAGCTTTCCAAACGAATTCAACAATTTACTTCATTCAATAAACCACCGTCAGAAGTAATTGAAGAGCCCAGATACGTAAATTCCCTTACATTGGGAGCACAACATTATTTAATGCAATCTTCCTCATCAGGAGCTTGAGACGACATGATGACTGATTATTTTGGCTTGATCTTCAAACCAAATTCACCGGAAACTTTTACAAGGAAATCCAATGCATGCTACAGTTGAACTTCGTTCTCAGCTAGAAGTACAGCATCATCAGCGTATTATAAGTCCGTAATGAACGTAGTTCCAACATACACACCTTCCATTTATACAGAGATAAATATAACATCATTTACAAAACTATAGCATCAATAACATAGTTGAACAAAACTGGAGCAGCCACACAGACTTGACGGACACCATTGCAAATTTTGAACGGCTTTGTAGTAGATCGGTTGCAATTGCATATTACAGCAGTTAAGTTCTTGTACAGAGCACGTAAGAGATTCACAAGTTTTGAAGATATTCCATTATGTAACATAGTGATCCAACGTTCTGTTCTGTTCAGTGAATCAAATACTGAAGAGTAGTCTATGAAGGCTACATACATAAGACGCTGAAACTTTGCCCGAAATTCAAGCGTATAAATTTGATCAATGTATCCCATACCAGGACGAAAACCAGTTTGTGAATAGAATTTAGCCATTAAATTTACTTAAAATATTTTAATTCACTGATGTGTTTATGTGTGATACTATTTAATGAGCGTCAAAGGGGCGAATTTATTTAATTTGCCACAAAAGCACCATATATACAGTATATCCATATTAAGTGCCTCTTCTTGTTTCATTTTTAACTTTTAGTCAATCGGAGACAGTCAGCAACGTGGATGATTTGTACAAAATTGGAACGTTTGTGCACATACCGGAATGGGATGATTTGGGAAACAAAATTCGACTTTTGGTAATTGGTCATCGGCGGTAAGTTACCTATTCATTGGTTCCATATTTGTACGCCACAGCAAATGATCGACTTCAATGGCTTAATAAGTACAGCAAACGGAGAAGAATAACAGCGTTTCTTGGGTGGTAGATGGCATCGCCACTGTTAGCAAAAATGGATGGGGCCGCCTGTTTTTTTGTCAGGGTTATCTCCCTTAACCCAAGAGCTATATGTGGTATACATATACCTTAAGATATTTTTGAAGTATCCTGGGTGTATACTTGCACCTACCGGCTGTAATTATTAGATTCCTGTGGACACCTAGTCCAGGATGCACCAGATGGACGAGGAACAGTCAAGAATATCACCATTGTTGAAAATTGATACTCAAATCCACATGATCAAATGTTTGCACAAGCACACATTCAGCCTACTTCAATAGCTTAATAAATACAGCAATATTGTGGTGGCATTGATCCTGAAGATAATAATTCTCATCTTGTAGGGGTGGTCTACTGGTGGTGGGTGCGGTACAAAAGTGGGTACTCGTGGATTGAAGTACCATCACTCATTCCCCTTAGCAGTCAATAGATATCACGTTCGGCTTCGCTAAAATGTCCACTGCTGAAAGATGTTGTAAAACATTCAAAGTAATAAACATAAAATAAAAATAAATGTAATTAACATTTAAAGTCAGCATAACTCAAGTGTCGTTCATTAAGTGCACGTTCTAAAAGTTGATGTATATATAATGTGGTAATTTGGAGAATCCTGGGAGTGGTCTAACGGTACAGCGCCGGTTGACGGATCCGCAACCCTAACCGGTCACATATGGTAAATGGATACCTTGATATACGTTTTAAACATCTTGGGTGTATGCTAGCACTCATTTACCAGAACGGGAATCTGGTAAAAGCCCAGTTATTAGTCTAGATGGCTGTTGGCACCTAGTGCAGGATGCACCACGTTGACAAGGAACAGTCAGGAATATCACCATCACTGGAAATTGAGACTTTATGAGCATTACTCAGCATCCTTAAAATCATTAGCACGAATCTAGTACACAGCGTTATAACTGGGTTTGCGTTTTAGCAGGCGAGTACAAGTATATACACATATCTCAGCCGTTGCGCTAAGGGAGATAATCGTGACAAAATATCAAACCACCTTGTACAGTAGTGGTTTTTTCTCCTATTACAACTGCTAGAAAAAGAGGTGAACACCGAGGTGGTCTAGCGGTACAGCGCTCGAATTCGGACCACGGTGGGCATCGGGGGTTCGAATCCCACCACCGGCTCACTAAAATGCGGGCCCACGTTTGGCTTAGCTAAAATGTCCACTGCTAAAAGATGTTTCTTGCAAAACATTGCAAGTAATAAACATAAAATTAAAAAAATAAATAATAGGTAGTATAGAAAAAATTCAACAATCGCCGGTTCCAAGTCTGATAGGAGAAAGAATAAAGATTTGGACGCACAATAAATAACTTGGCTTCCGCAAAAAATTAATTAATATTGCTAAAGAAATAACACAAAACAACGTCACTATTTCATTTACATAATTCCGATAACGGAATTGGGCAACGTTGCTTACAATGAAAAACAGTAGGGCACATCTGTTTCGTTCTAATAAATAATTAATTGTGCCGGGGTGGTCTAGCGGTACAGCACTCGACTTCGACCTAGGTGGGCATCGGGGTTCGAATCCCCCACACACACTTACTGCAATAACTTTTTCTTTGATTCCACCGACGGCCAAAACTTTTCCCGTCAGACTGACTTCGCCAGTCATGGCCAAATCGGGACGAATGGGTCTATTGCAGGCCAAGCTAAGCAATGCCGAAACCATCGTAATTCCGGCTGAAGGACCGTCCTAAAAAAACAAAACGGATAAAATGAACCAACACTTTCAATTGAGTTTTGTATTACTTGACTGTTGCGATGCTAATAATACATGAGGATGCTGAGTAATGCTCATAAAGTCTCAATTTCCAATGATGGTGAAATTCTTGACTGTTCGTCCTCCACGTGATACATCCTGGACTAGGTGCCAACAAGCATCTAAACTAATAACAGCAGGGTCCGAATGCACAGTGGCATAACTGGGCTTTCACTGGATTCCCAATTAGCATACACCCCAAGATGCTTAAAAGGTATCCGTCAACAGACGTACAGGAATTAAAACTTGGAACTAACATATGTAATGTTAGTTGACTGCTGTTGACGGAAAACAATCTATCAATTCAAATCAAAATCATGTCATTAGTTCCATCAGTTCGCATAGCATCCCGAATTCCTATGTGCGAAGAGGTCGTCGGATGTACATTGAACCTGTTTACCGTAAAACATTTAAAGCAATAAAAATTATCATCATCATTGAGAATAAACATCCTCCACCGGTTATTATCACCCAGGTTAGTCAAAATACCAAAATATCTGCAAAAACATCAACTTTTGCACTGGGCACCTAATGAACGACACACTTGAGGTATGCTGACATTAAATGTTAATTACATCCCTCGAGTTAAACCCCTCCAATGATCTCTGTTGGTTGCATAGGGTAAACAAACGGACGCCCATTTAAATAATTCATTTAGTCGAGGGAGCTTAGCATAAATAAAAGGACTGAGTTCGCATGCTACAATGTCCGTCCAAATTTTCCGTTGACCGCCTGGCCTTCTATTCCATCCGGGTAATGAGTGGGCTTCCATAGCTATTCTGGCTGGATAAGTGGGCAATCTACGTAAAACATGGCACCGGTTAAAGCAATAAAAATAAAATAACAAACAATGAATGAGCATTGTCATTGTCACCACCAAAATATGAGCGCTAGTCAAGTTGTCAATACCTTGGGTGTAGCTCCTTGAGGAACGTGTAAATGCAAATCCTGTTCGCGCAACAACTGACCAGCTCGTTTGGCCTCGGTATCCGAAATCAGCTTTTTCACCTCGCCAGTCGCGCCCGACGGACAAGGAGCTCCCGACGCAACAAACAGACCAGCAAATGTATGGGCTATGGACACCGATTCCTTCATCACATTACCCAAACTGCCAGTAAGTTGGATCGAACCTAGATCAACAACAAAACGAAATAGTATGCAGTGAGATTGGTAACATAGTCGTCTCTTCAGTATTTCTTACAATACCGATAGCTTAATACGTGGAAGGGATGCTAATGATCCTGAGGATTTGAGTAATGCTTATAAAGTTTCAATTTCCAGTGATGGTGATATTCCTGACTGTTCATCCTCCACGTGGTGCATCCTGGACTAGGTGCCAACAGGCATCTAGACTAATAACAGCAGGGTCCGAGTGCACAGCGGTATAACTGGGCTTCCGCTACGGCGGGTGGGTGCGAACATACGCCCAGGATACTTAAAAGGTATCTAAAGGTATATGTATACCATATGTAGCCCTTGGGCTAAGGGAGATAACCCTGACAAAAAATCAGGCGGCCTCGTCAATCTTTGCGAACAGTGGCGACGTCACAAGGATGCCGTCAACCAGCCAAGAAACTTTGCTATTCTTTCACGTTTGTCTACGCTTGTCAAGCCATCGAAATCGATCGTTCTACATGTCGTATAAATATGGGAAATAATGAAGAGGTGACGCCACGTCACCAACCAAAATGAATGAATACGTGGAACGAGTGCAGAAGAATTGACTAAATTGACAACGGCTATACATGGTATACATATGTCACAAGATACCTTTTAAATATCCAGAGTGTATACTTGCACCTTCCCACCGTACCAGAAGCCCAGTTATATTACAGTGCCCTCGGTCTCTGCTGCTATTAATTTAGATGCCTGTTGGCACCTAGTCCAGGATGCACCACATGGAGGACAAATAGTCAGGAATATCACCATCAATGGAAATTGAGGCTTATAGACATTGCTCCGAGGATCCTAAACCAGGTGCACTTAAATATATAAACTAGTACAGCAAGGACCGGGATTCAGCCTTGAAGAATGAATGCAAGTCTACATCTAGGATACTAGATATCGACAGGCAAAGAACAATGACCATGAGAATAAATCAAGAGGCTTCGTCAACGTTCGGCTTCGCTAAAATGTCCACTGTCGATAGGCGTAATAACTATCTTTGGGATGCTAATGATCCTGAGGATTTGAGTAATACTTATAAAGTTTCAATTTCCAATGATATGATATTCCTGACTGTTCGTCCTCCACGTGGTGCATCCTTGACTAGATGCCCCCAGGCATCTAGACTAATAACAGCAGGGTCCGACTGCACAGCAGTATAACTGGGCTTCCGCTACGGCAAGTGGGTGCAAACATATACCCAGGATACTTAAAAGGTATCTAAATGTATACGTATATTATAAGTAGCCCGTGGGTTCGTCAATTTTTGCGAACAGTGGCGACGTCACAAAGATACTTTGTTATTCTTCCACGTTGATGTTACGCTTGTCAAGCCATCGAAATCGATGATCGTTTGCCATGTCGTATAAATATGGGAAATAATAAAGAGGTGACGCCACGTGATCACCAACCAAAATGAAATACTAAAAGGCACAAAAATATAAACCCAATTCAAATCGGACTCGTCAACGAACCTCTGCGCACGGGGGGCGGGGGATCGTCGCTCGACGTCGAATCAACTGCCGACTTATCGTCACACAAATCAATTGGACTTTTGTTGGTGCATTCGATGTAGAGTACCGAACCGCCCATCGATGTCCAAGCTAGTCCCATGACAACGCCCGGTGGAGTTTGAGTGTCGTATAGCCTGTCGGTAATCCAAACCGGTTGACCGACGTACGAAATCAAATTGTCGGCATTGATTGTCAGAGGCGGATCCTTTTCCACATTGACCAGTTGGTAGGCAACTTTGCGAATAATCTGATTGGTTTAAAAAATAATGCAATAATGGGTTGTCAAGCAAGAATTATTAGTATTGTCAGATTTAGTTCATCATCATCGGGGATAAACATCCACCACTGGTTATTATTACTCAGGATAGTCCAAAAAAACTAAAACGTCTGTAAAAAACGTCAATTTTTGTAGTGTGTACTCAAAGAACGACACTTGAGGTGTGCTGACATTAAATGTTAATTACATCGCCCGAGTTAAACTCCTCCAATGATCTCTGTTGACTGCATAGGGTAAACAAACGGACGCCCATTTAAATAATTCATTTGGACGAGGGAGCTTAGCATAAATAAAAGGACTGAGTTCGCATGCTACAATGTCCGTCCAAATTTTCCGTTGACCGCCTGGCCTTCTATTCCATCCGGGTAATGAGTGGGCTTCCATAGTTATTCTGGCTGTATGAGTGAGCGATCTACGTAAAAATTATTAAATCTAGGATTTGCCCATTAAAACCAAAATGTCCGCTTAACGTTGGCTCATGGAACGTGCGCTCATTGTCAGATTCATTTGAGTAATAAATCCATTTGGTTTCGGTCGACTAGGAGCACTGTACAGCTGTTTGGCAATCATCAATCGTGCCTACCTATCGCGTGTCATACACATAATCATAAAACCCATACCTACGTGATGTTGAAATTGACCCTGTAAATGTATTATTTATAGTACAATAGGGAGCGATGAATTCATTCATTCATTTCATTTTGGTTGGTGACGTGGTCACCTCTTCATTATTTCCCATATTTATACGACATGTAGAACAATCGATTTCGATGGCTTGACAAGCGTAGACAAACGTGGAAGAATAACAAAGTTTCTTGGCTGGTAGACGGCATCCTTGTGACGTCGCCACTGTTCGCAAAGATTGACGAAGCCGCCTGATTTTTGTCAGGGTTATCTCCCTTAGCCCAAGGGCTACATATGATATACGTATACATTTAGATACCTTTTAAGTATCCTGGGTGTATGTTCGCACCCACCCGCCGTAGCGGAAGCTCAGTTATACCGCTGTGCACTCGGACCCAACTGTTATTAGTCTAGATGCCTAGGGGCACCTAGTCCAGGATGCACCACGTGGAAGACGAACAGTCAGGAATATCACCATCATTGGAAATTGAGACTTTATAAGCATTACTCAAATCCTCAGGATCATTAGCATCCGATGAATGTGCATATTCATAAAAAAAATTTTACTTTTGTCTTTAGCATACATTATTTAACATTTTAAGAATAAATTAAAAATTTTACCTTTTATAAAACTTGTTTGATAAATAAAAGTTCTTTTTTAAATTTACTATAATAAAAACAAACACTGATTGCAATATTCAAACTGAACTTATTTCGCAAGGGAAAATTTAAATTGTTTTAACTTTCAATATATTTATTAAATTAATTAATTAAAAAAATTATAATATTTAGATTATTATTTCTTTGAAAATAAATATTACTTTTTCTAAAAATACATGCCACATATAAACAAAGTATTTTGCACCAAACATTTGATTATTTAAATAAAAATAATTTTAAAAATCCTTTGTTTAATAAAAATTGGCACAATAAAAAATATCTAATTCAATGAATAAGGTCAATGTGGCCAGTTTTAAAGAATTTTATTGGTGCTTTGATGGACTGAGATTGGAAATGGCTGGCAGAAGTTATAAAAGACAATAAATGTTCCTTAAATTGTTGACATTATACAGTTTGTAACTTTTTCTTTACATATTCATGTATTTTAGTTAATAAAATTATTTTTTTTACAACTTATGTGCTTTTTATTTAAGTTTTAGTAAATGGTGGTATTATGCTTTATTGCAAAAATAGATGTTGTTGTATACTACAATTAGAAATTATTTTTGCGAATAATGTTACTTGATGTGTTTTGTTAAAGTATTATCTTAGGTATATATTAGTAAAAGTTAAATATGTCTAAGATAAGTAACCAGAGCAGGATGCTACAAAGTATCACAATGCTTCCATTTTTGCACGTCAATTGTCATAAATTGTAAATCTAATCAATTCTGATTGCCCAGTGTTCTCAAATGTTTTGCTACGTTACTACCGGTATAGGAAGTAATAGAACCAAGTTTAATAGCCTAAATGGCATGGTTCAGTTATATTTATTCATTAGTTTTCAAAAGTGAATCAAACTATTATTACTTATTACATAACCGTTTTGCTTTAAAACAAGCATGAGTCAACAAGATAACAGTAACAACAAAAACAACAACAACAAAGTTCCCTATTTTCAAAAGAAATATATGGGGCAACAAGATAATTCCAACACTGACACGTAACTAGGATTTGGTGTAGGAATTGTTCCACACAAAAACACCAAAACACGATTGTAGATTACCGTCAACAATGCCTCCCAAACTATGTCAAACACACCGCCGCCCGCCTCCTTTTGGACTTTGCTCAAAAAATAGGCATACCTTTTCGATGTGCTTTTGTAAATTGCGCACACCACTCTCACGACAATACTGCTTGATCAGCCGCTTCAATGCGCTGTCTTCGACAATCAAACGATCGTCTGCCAAACCAGAAGCCTTTGAAGCCTGGGGAAGTAGATAGCGCTGAAATAAAATAATAATAATAATAATCAATGGGATGCTAACAATTCTGAGAAGTTGAGAAATGCTTTGTTTGAACGACACGATCGATAAGTGACTCATTGGGACCAATTATAATAAAGTCCGAGTGTGGGACGGAGAGCCAGTGGAGTGGATAACAAGCCCACTCCTATGTATATGTCATGTGTAATTTTGAATATTTTATTCTGGTCTAAACCTTGTGCTGTGTTCTTTGTTTTGAACCCTGGAACTAGTGGGTTAGCAAGTCAAAGTATTCAGACAATAAGTAGCTCTATTGAACGCTAATCCGCCCAACACTCAGGCATAACATAGTCTCAATTTTCAATAATTGTGATATGACTGACTGTTCCTCCTCCACGTCGTGCATCGAGATCTAGGAGCCAACAGGCATCTAGACGAATAACATTCATTTTGATTGATGACGTGGTCACTTCTTCATTATTTCCCATATTTATACGACATAGCAAACGATCGATTTCGGTGACTTGATAAGCGTAACATCAACGTGGAAGAATAACAAAGGTTCTTGGCTGGTAGACGGAATCCTTGTGACGTCGCCACTGTTCGCAAAAATTGACGAGGCCGCCTGATTTTTTGTCAGGGTTATCTTCCTTAACCCAAGGGCTACATATGGTATACGTATAACTCGAGATACCTTTTAAGTATTCTGGGTATATGCTTGCCTTTCAGCACCTAGTCCAGAATGCACCATGTGGAGCATAAACAGTCAGGAATATCACTATCATTGGAAATTGAAACTTTATAAGTATTACTCAAATCCTTAGGATTATTAGCATCCCAAATAATAGTAATCGGATGAAAAATTAACGTCAATTATAAACGAAAGTTATGTAAAAATTAAATAAATAAAGTAAAGTAACTATTTTAATATGAGTGTGTGTATAATCACAGAAATCTGTGCCAGATAATATTAATTTATGAAATAATTTATTTAAAGAAATTTAAAATAATTTATCCTACAAAAATTAAATAACATCGGTTTGTATTTAAAAATTTATGATTTACTACTGTTATTCAAATTATTAAAAATGACCAAACAAACGATCGATTTTGATGGATTGATCAGTGTAACAACTACTGATAAATCAAATGTTAATAAACACTTGTTGCTACCAAACAACATTGACGAGGCCGCCTGATTTTTTGTCAGGGTTATCTCCCTTAGCCCAAGGGCTACATATAATATACGTATACCTTTAAATACTTTTTAAGTATCCTGGGTGTATGTTCGCACCCACACACCGTAGCGGAAGCCCAGTTATACCGCTGTGCAGTCGGATCCTGCTGTTATTAGTCTAGATGCCTAGGGGCACCTAGTCGAGGATGCACCACGTGGAGGACTAACAGTCAGGAATATCACCACCACTGGAAATTGAGACTTTATAAGCATTACTTAAATCTTCAGGATCATTAGCATCCCTCATTATTTTTTCTAAGATTGGAACATATGGAAAGCTTAGAATGCGTTGGATTCTATTGCAGATTTGAAGATCGTCCAACAAAATTTACAAAAACGCGCGTACAATCTGAGCAAAGTATTCAGTCAATATCCAATTTATGTGAAACAGTGAAGTTCATTGGTTACAAAAAGACATCGTTCAAATGTTGCCAGACGGACTAAGTTCCCAAATCCACCACTTCATTGTTGAAAATCGCCAAACAGTTAATCTTATACTAAACGTCAATCTAAATATATCAAATCGGATTCGTCCCATCATTAACCAATCAATGCCCAAGATAAATTGACCAATCACACAACTGCACTTTCGACCAATCAAAATTAGACCTACCCGAGAAATGGCCAATTTTTCGTCTTCCACATAACCCGATACTTCGATCATTTCCATTCGATCGCGCAAGGCTTCGGGAATAGTTTCGAGCTGGTTGGCAGTCGTAATGAACAACACTCGACTCAAATCGACACAGACATCCAAATAGTGGTCGAGAAAGTTGCTGTTCTGTTCGGGATCAAGTAGCTCCAAGAGAGCACTGGCTGGATCACCTTGCCATCCGCGGCCTAATTTATCAATCTGAAATGGAATGAAAAATTAGTGAGTCGGTTAAGGGTACTAATGATCGTGAGGATTTGAGTCATGTGATGCTTAAAGGATGTCTTAATGCATCCTAACAGACCGCAGATCCTGCCCCCAATTTCATAGAACTTCGATTTAGTAGGAGATACAAGATAGACAGATTGAGATTGACAAGATTGCACCGAAGGCTAAGCAAAGTTCCACCCAGTAATGACAAGTCTCACTCAAAGTCACCATAGTGTGATTCCTGTGGATCCATCATTCATTTTCATTTTGGTTGGTGACGTGGGGTCACCTCTTCATTATTTCCTATATTTATACATGGCAAACGATCGACTTCGATGGCTTGATAAGCGTAACAAACGTGGAAGAATAACAAAGTTTCTTGGCTGGTAGACGGTATCCTTGTGACGTCGCCATTGTTCGCAAAGATTAACAAGACCGCCTGATTTTTTGTCAGGGTTATCTCCATTAACCCAAGGGCTACATATGGTATACGTATACCTTTGGATACATTTTAAGTATCCTGGGTGTATATTCGCACCCACCCGCCGTAGCGGAAGCCCAGTTATACCGCTATGCACTCGGACCCTGCTGTTATTAGTCAAGATGCCTAGGGGCATTTAGTCCAGGATGCACCACGTGGAGGACGAACAGTCAGAAATATCATTATCATTCGAAATTGTTGACTTTATAAGCATTACTCAACTCCTCAGGATCATTAGCATCCCCTGTAGATCCATCGACTAGCGCCAACTCGCAAATCCTCCAAAGAAAATCGCCTGTAAAAGTTGTTGCCAAAAAAGCGGTCATCTGACCCAGAAACCTCAACTTCACAAGGCATAAGTAGCCCGTGCCAAGTCTTGTTGAGAAATGAGGTGGGTTTAAGCCTAAGATTAGCAAACTGGCCTCTAAAAAATCTACATTACTAAAGAAACAATACAAAAGGACACACCATTTCATGAAATTACGACAAAAATGTGTGCCGGGATGATCCAGCGGTACAGCGCTCGACTTGAACCTGTGGTAGACGTAAGGTTCGAATCCCACCATCGGCACCAAATGCCGGTTTTGTCAAAATGTCCACTGTCTCCCATAAATTCACATCCGACAACTTCTTCGGACATGGAAGTCGACCTGGGACAAGCGGAGAAAAGAAACATACTTCATCGATGAGAATAAGTGGATTTTCCGTTTTCGTCTTCTTCAAACATTGAATAATTTTGCCAGGCATGGCGCCAACATACGTTCGTCGGTGTCCCTTGATTTCGGACACATCGGACATTCCGCCGACGGAGAAGCGGAAATACTTGGGGAGAATGGGGGGGGAATAAGTGATAATAATTGTGATTTAAAAGGTGGAAGCAACAATTATATCATAATATTGTCGGCGGTTATTTTGACACTGATAAAAGCAACTAGAGTGAGGGAAAGGAAGAGGGATGAGCGCATAATGATGCGTAACCTGACCTTTGTACAAAAATCATTCATTCATTTTGGTTGGTGATGTGGTCACCTCTTCATTATTTCACATATTTATACAACATGTAGAACGATCGATTTCAATGGCTTGACAAGCGTAACACAAACGTAGAAGAATAACAAAGTTTCTTGGCTGGTAGACGGCATCCTTGTGACGTCGCCACTGTTCGCAAAGATTGACGAGGCCGCCTGATTTTTTGTCAGGGTTATCTCCCTTAGTCCAAAGGCTACATATGGTATACGTATACATTTAGATACCTTTTAAGTATCCTGGGTGTATGTTTGCACCCACCCACCGTCGGAAGCACAGTTATACCGCTGTGCACTCGGACCCTGCTGTTATTAGTCTAGATGCCTGTTGGCACCTAGTCCAGGATGCACCAGGTGGAGGACGAACAGTCAGGAATATCACCATCATTGGAAATTGTTGACTTTATAAGCATTACTCAAATCCTCAGGTTCATTAGCATCCCGATCATTTAATATGCCATATAAAAATGGAAAATAATGAAGAGGTGACTGTGTTATCAACCACAATGAATGATATGTTCCGGGGTGGTCTAGCGGTACAACGCTCAAATTAGGACTTCGGTGGGCATGGGTTCGAATCCCACCACCGGCACTAAAATGCGGGCCCACGTTCGGCTTCGCTAAAATGTCCACTGCTAAAAGATGTTTCTCGTAAAACATTCAAAGTAGCAAACAAAATAAAATAAACAATAATAATAATAATAATAATAATATTAATAATAATAATAATATTAATAATAATAATAATAATAATACTAGTACTAGTAGTAATGTGGTTGGTAGTGTGAACACCTTATCCAATAGTTTTAAAATTGTGACACAGGTAAATAAGGGTGTTTCTTAGCTGAGTGATGCTACTTGATTTTGTCAGGATTATCTTCCTTAATCCAAAGCCTATATATATATATATATCTACATGGAATATATATGGAATATACATGCCTTAAGACACCTTTTAAGTACCCTAAGTGTATGCTTGGAACCATGCGCCAGGATGGGAAGTTGTACGTTTGTGCACTCGGTCCCTAACCCATGTCCAGGAATATCGGAAATTGAAACTCCATAGCCATTATTTTCTGTTTATTTTTGGATGCTAATGATTATGACAATTGGGGGTAGTGGTTATCCAAAGTGCAATCATTTGTAAACGTATTCGCCTCTCTGAACCCGTTTCTAATTAAGAATCTACGCTGTACCCAATGAATGACGATTAGTATTTGTAAAAAAAGGGAGGGGGGATTGGGAATAACTCACTTGACGATTGAGTGCACGAGCAATCGACCGAGCAATACTCGTTTTGCCGACACCAGGCGGTCCGTGGAAACACAAAATTTTGCCCTGAGTTGATCCTTTCAAATTGCTTACAGCAATAAATTCCTAAGAAAAAAGGTTGACAATCAGTTTAACTTTTTACTACTTCAAATATTTGGCGATGCTTTTCAACAGTAGACCCGAATTTGGTGGGTCGGTGGTGATGGAGATCGTACCCATGCCCTTCCAGGTTCCATATAATTGTACATTAAAATATACATGAAAGTTAAAATTTGGATTTTACCAAACTTCATCATCATGCTGGATAAATGTTAGACGTCATATAATTTTTAATTGGTCGAAATTCGATTAAATTTTATTGGATGTGGATTTTCGTTCTCTGATTGGTTCATTTTAAATTTGGGCTGTAATTGGATGTACATATTGTTCATTCTATGCAATAGTTATAATATAATTTCCTTATGTTTTTAATATAACGCGTGAATAGTAAGAACATTGTCAACTATTTTCATTGATTAAGTAAATAAAATGTGTAAAAACAGATTGGAACCGAAAATTATATACAATAATGCTTTAATTTAACTAGTACGCGCATTATAAAATAAAAAAATTACATTCAACAAAACATTTTAGTGTTACTGTAATAGCCTTTAAAATATCTACAATTAATAATTTAACAACTTTAATTTACAATTTCATTTCAATATACTGACTACTTTTTTTACCATCAGTAGATAATAAAAAGCTAATTTCCTATTGGCTGTTATGATTTCATCGACGCCCACCTACCGAAAATGGACACATTCACACTGAAACTATTTCTATTGGTCGAAATTATGATCATAAAATTTTATACTTTTTAATGATATGACGCTCAACATTTGCCATCATGCTGCTACTGCTGCTTTCACTTCTTTGCCGTAGTTCAATGAAACGATGTCCTCGTGTTGCTTCTTTAATGCAATTTCTTCACAAAGACCAGGTTGCTAGTCTTGTGCTCACACACCCCTTCCTTTCTCAAAACCAATGGGACGGAATTGACATATATATATATATATATATATATATATATATTAAACGAACCAAAATACGCTTTTTCACGTCTTCCATGCCATAATGATCCTCATCCAAAATCTGGCGTGCCGAATGCAAGTCCAAATGTTCCTCACTGTTCAAACCCCAAGGCAGACTGGTAAGCCAGTCGAGATAGTTGCGAGTTACGCTAAATAGAAAGGCGAGTTTAACAATAATGATAATAATATACACATTTCTCAGTTGTTCATTGGTCAAACGCTGCCAACACAAAGTGGCATTTTATTGGTTAAAACGTTAGAACATGGTAGAGATGCTAATGATTGTGAGGATTTGAGCAATGTTTATATAGGGTATCGATTACTAACAGTCACCTCCACATGACGTATCAGAGATTCAATTAGACTTCTGTACCTAGCACACTTACAGGGTATATTGAAGTATACGCCCACCATATGGACAAAAATCAGATAATCTCGTTGATCTCTGCAAAAAATGTAATTAGAGAGATGCTGTTTATTAGCCAATAAACTATTATTCTCATACATTTGGTAGGTCTTTGAAACCGTTGAAATCGATCGTTTGAAATGCTGTACGAATACAGATATAATCAAGAGATGACCACGTCACTAACCAATGATAATAATAATAGTAATGGTAAATAGAATATAGTTATTAATACAATGATCAATACTGACCACAAAGTACAATTTCTTTTTAAGTCGTATGTGTATGTGTGAAGTGAAGTGGAATTCATAACCACATCATTGGAGATCATACATGTTGGTGAACTCAAAACACCTTTACTGTTACACTATACCGCGTCCACATCTCAGACCACTAGTTATACCAAATTTTTTAAACCATTGCATTTAAACTATTCAATTAAAAAACTTACTTGAATTCAGATGAATGATGGTCTAAACGCCCAACTTGTTCAATTCTTCGTCAATAACTTCCATGATAGGTTTAGGAACAACAAGATCCTTCATAGACATGCAAAAATAAAAGATAAAATCAATTTTAACATTCTTCTTAAATTAAATATAATACATCATACTACTTAAGTACATAGAAAGTAGTATCAACCGCAAAACTAAAAATACCTTCAACCGCAATCGAAACTTTTCCACAATTGTGTCCTTGTCGTCCTTTTCCATGCCCAATTCGCGCTTGATAACTTTGAGTTGTTCGGTAAGCATGTAGCGCCTATGCTGCTGTTTGACCTTTTCTTCGACCTCGCGGCCAATTTGTTGCTGTAACCGACCCAACTCGTATTCCTTTTTAACCAAATTGAGCGACAATTTCAACCGCTTGTAAATGTCCAATTCGTCGAGAACCGCTTGAAGCTCTTCCGGCTCACCCGAACCACTTAGGGCAGCGCCTCAAAATAGAAACAACAAAAAGTTGTTCAAACATTGTTCCTCACAACTTGGATGATATTATTGACGGTTTATCCATAGGCATCTAGACTAATAACAACAGGGACTGGAATGCACAGCTGTATAGTTGAGCTCCTGCTTAAGCGGATGGGTGCAATCATACACCCAGGGTACTTAAAAGATGTAGCCCTTAGGCTAAAGGAGATAACCCTGTCAAAATGTCAGGCGGTCTCGTCAATCTTTCCGAACATTGGTGCCGTCGCAAACATTCCATCTACCAGCCAAGAAACTCCGTTATTCTTCTCCTTCAAAAAACTGGAATAAACAATTATGTTGCATAGTTGAATGTGTGGTTGTCTGTATGTTAGTGTTGAAAGTTCCATTTCTACGTGCTAATAATAAAGCTAAAATTGGGTCGAAAATTTAACTCATCCAAATACTAATTAAAGTAGAAGGAATAAGGCTAGAAATGTATTTGTGGATAAATACTATTCGAAATTATGTTCAAAACCTAAAGCATTGTTATAAGATGATGGATGCGCTTCTACGAATCGTCACAATTGAAAGGAACGCATCATCTTTCAGCAGTGGACATTGTTTAGCGAAGTAGGACGTGGACCCGCATTTTAGTGCCGGTTGTGGGATTCGAACCCATGTTCAAGTCGAGCGGTGTACCGCCAGACCACTCTGCATCCGTTCCCAGAGTAAACGATATCATGATTTAAAAAATATTACTCAAAACACATACATATATATTAGATATACTTACCCAAATCACTTAGATAAACCGGATTGTCAGCAACACGCTGACCAGCCTGAAGCATTGCTAGAACATTTTCTCTACAAACAATAATGCATAACATACATCAGTCACTGAAAATAATTCGTGAGTATTTAAAATTGAGATGTAGAAATAGAAGCTCCCAGTTGTTTATTTGCGCGTTTACAACTTGTGAATGTTTTGACGGGGAAACGCGCCATTCAGCAGTGGACATTGTTCATCGAAGCCAAACGCGTAGGCCCGGATTTGGTGGGCCGATTGGAGGAATCCGAACCCCGATGACCACCTCGACAATTCATTCATTTTAATGGGGATGACGTGGTCACCTCTTCATTATTTCCCATATTTATACGACATGTAGAACGATCGATTTCGATGGCTTGACAAGCGTAGACAAACGTGGATGAATAACAAAGTTTCTTGGTAGGTAGACGGCATCCTTGTGACGTCGCCACTGTTCGCAAAGATTGACGAGACCGCCTGATTTTTTGTCAGGGTTATCTCCCTTAGCCCAAGGGCTACGTATGATATACGTATACATTTAGACACCTTTTAAGTATCCTGAGTGTACGCACCCACCCGCCGTAGCGGAAGTCCAGTTATACCGCTGTGCACTCGGACCCTGCTGTTATTAGTCTAGATGCCTAGGAGCACCTAGTCCAGGATGCACCACGTGGAGGACGAACAGTCAGGAATATCACCATCATTGGAAATTGAGACTTTATAAGCATTACTCAAATCCTCAGGATCATTAGCATTCCCACCTCCGCAATCGATTTTTAAAAAGCATATCCTAGACTTAATAACCGATGCACTGTGGAAAGTACCATTCAGAGAGCAGGCAGTAGTGTCACCGATCACAATCTGCCTTGTTCAATCTCTGACATCAAATTGGAAACTAATGATCGCTAATGATTTGGGTAATGCTTATACAAAGTATCAATTTCCAATAATAATAATAATAATCTTGTCTGTTCCCCATCCATGCGGTGCGTCCTGGACTAATAATAGCAGGGGTAGAGTACACAGCGATATAAAAGGCTTCCGTTTCGGTAGATAAGTGCATAAAAGATATCTTAAAGTATGTGCATTCTGTCATTACTCAGGATCACTGACATCTCAAAGTGCAATCGTGTAAATTTAATATAACTAATTCATGTACCAAAACAATCACTCACCTGTAAACAGGATTCAAGCTAATTATATCTCGTATAGTTTTCACAATTTCCGCACTAAAAGCCTATAAATTTGAAAAAAAAGCAAATATGCTATTATCAAGCTGTCAATTGTTTATTAAATTAAATGGGATGCTAATGATCTTGAGGATTTGAGAAATGCTTATCATCCCAATTTCCAATAATGGTAAATATTCCTCATTGTCCTTCCTCCATATAGTACATCCTGAACTAGATATCCATAGACATCTAGATTAATAACAGCAGGAACCGAATGTACAGCAGTATAAGTTAGCTTACGCTATGGCGGGTGAGTGAAAGCATACACCCAGGATACCTAAAATGTATCTAAGGATATACGTATACCATATGTAGCCGTTGGGCTAAGGGAGATAATCTTGACAAAAAATCAGGCGGCCTCGACAATCTGTGCGAACAGTGGCGACGTCATAAGGATGCCGTCTACCAACCAAAAAACTCTGTTTTTTTTACATGTGATACACTTATCCAGCCCTCGAAACCAATTGTATAATATGCCATGTAAATATAGAAATAATGAAAACGTTGACTAGGTCACTAAGCACAATGAATGTCTTTATAATACATTATTTGGCATTTTTAGAATAATAAAATAATTGTACCTTTTTTGAAACTTATTTTGTAAAAAAAATTTTTTTAAATTGACTATAATAAAAACAATGATTACCTGCAATATTAAAACATGAATTGTTTCAAACTAAAAAATTTAGATCATTTTAATTTTTTATATAATATTTTTATTAAAAAAATTGACATTAAATTAATCTTTTTTTTGAAAAAAAAATATTATTTTAAAAATACGTAAAAAATTTTTTAACAAAGAATTTTGTAAAAACTTTTGATTGGTCAATAATTATTCTATTTTAAAAACAATTTAGTATAAATAATTTTGAAAAGCCTTTGTTTTAAAAAAATTGTTACAATAAAAATACCTAATTTAATAAACAAGGTCAAGGAGGTAATATTAACTGATAAACTTCCTCGTTATTCTACATTTAACTACGCTTGTCAAGCCACTGAAGAGGTGACTGTGTCATCATCAATAATTTCATTTCAGTTCATTTTTGTCGGTGATGTGGTCACTTCTCCATTATTTATACGGCATATACACGATCGATTTCGATGGCTAGATAAGCGTAACACAAACGTGGAAGAATAAGGAAGTTTCTTGGCTAGTAGACGACATCCTTGTAACGTCGCCACTGTTCGCAAAGATTGACGAGACCGTCTGATTTTTTGTCAGGGTTATCTCCCTTTTCCAAATGACTACATATGGAATAAATATACCTTAAGATACCTTTTAAGTATCCTGGAAGTATGCCCGCACCCTAAAGCAAGAACACAATAATACCAGTGAGCACTCGGTCCCTGCTGCTATTAGTCTAGTTTCTTATGGACACCTCGTTAGAACTTCGTTCGCGATACCAACAGCCTACTTATTGTGCATTTATAGATTATTCAGCCGCCTTTAATTCTGTTGATCGTAACTGCTGTAGAATCTTCTTTATTACCAAAGGAATTCCTGCCAAGATTGTCAACATTATTAAATCGTTATACACGTTATCAAACGCAGTAATACGGAATGGAGATTCTTTAACAGATGCAATTTACATACATTCAGGTGTCTGTCAAGGATGTGTTTTAGCACCCACACTCTTCAATTTTGTAGTTGATGACATGTTTAATGAAGTGTCCCGGCCATTTGAGGGCTGTATAACTCATGATGGTCGCCAGATTGCGGATCTTCAATATGCAGACGATGCGGTTCTTATGGCAGAAACCGAAGAAGATTTGCAAAATGCGGTTGAACTTACTCAAAAAGCCTCAGAGAAATACGGTTTATAACTTAATACTAAAAAAACAGTGGTTTTAGCTAACGTTCCCTTTAGAAATTCAATCACTGTTAATGGTAGCCCACTCCCTGTGGTTGATGAATTTACGTACCTAGGTTTGGTCATAGATAACAAAGGATCTAGCTCTTCAGAGATTCGGCGTCGTATTCGCCTCTCTGCTGCAGCTTTTGGGCGTTTAAGTAAACCTTTATGGAACAAAAGTAATATTTCTATTAAAACCAAGATTAGAATATATTCTACTTTATGCATGCAAAACTTGAACTCTCACCTAAGTGGATACACAAATGCTTGTTCATTTTGAGCAAAGCTGTTTAAGATCTATATGGTTTCGCTGGTTGTCCTCTATTGAACGCACTCGTTTAATAACTAATAAAATATTTCGACCATTCCCAGATATTTGTCAGTCACTTAATATTTAGTGGCCATGTATCTCTGGTCTAGTAAAAGAAAGACGATTAAAATGTATTGGCCATGTTTTACGTAGAGCGCCCACTTATCCAGCCAGAATAGCTATGGAAGCCCATTTATTACCCGGATGGAAAAGAAGGCCAGGCGTCCAACGGAAAATTTGGACGGATATTGTAGCATGCGAACTCAGTCCTTTTATTTATTAAGCTACCTCGTTTAAATAAATTACTTAAATGGGCGTCCGTTTGTTTATCCTATGCAGCCAACAAAGATCATTGGAGGGGTTTAACTCAGGATGGAATTAACATTTAATGTTAGCACACCTCAAGTGTCGTTCTTTAAGTACACACTACAAAAGTTACGTTTTTACAGACGCTTTGGTTTTTGTTGGACTACCCTGAGTAATAATAACCGGTGGGGGATGACGTTTATCCCCGATGATGATGATGGACACCTCGTCCACGATGCACCACATAATGGAGGAACAGCGGAAGAACTATACCTTTATTTCCTGCGTCGTTTCGTATGGTTCGTGATAGATGTTGATAGTTTCGGCGACAATAACTGGAGCGGTGTCGGTCAAAATATCCGATTCCACGTCCATCTTTGACGAGACGTCATTGACATTGCCAGCAGCAGAAGCGGCGGCGTCGGTGTCAGTCGGTTTGTCGGCATCTGTAGGAGATCCAGAATGCAAAGATTGGGTTAGTGCATGAGCGACGCGTTTAGCACGACGAACGAAATGATTGGGACTATTTTTTTTAAATCCGCCTAAGGAAGAGACAATAATGTGGATGTTTAAATGGCGGGATTGATCATTCCAATTTTCATCCATTTAGTAACTGGCTAGCAACGCCGCCTAAAAACATATGTTGGTGGCAGAGCCAAGTTCAAGTCGCATCCGACAACCTTGTCGTATAGGATAAATGAAGTTTTTTGGCTAGAAGACTGCTTCCTTGCGACGAGGCCAGTGTACACAGAAATTGACAAAGCGATCTTCTTTAGGATTGACGTCGGTTGACAGATTCACAAGCCGAACCGGCTACATATGGAACATGTTAAGCGTCTGGGGTGCATTTATTGAACGGGAATACAGTGAAAGTGTAGTTATACCGCTGTGCACTCGGTCTTTGCTGTTATTAGTCTAGATGCCTAGGGGCACCTAGTCCAAAATGCACTACACGCCTTATCCATTAAGCCACAAGTCCACCTAGAGAGGATCAGAAATGAATCCAAAGTCTGGATAAAAGATGATGTTTTGCAGCAAGAAGAGCATCTGACAACAAACAATCCACAGTTCAATACAGAACCAAATGAAGAAAACTGACCAGAAACAGCGACCCTTTATAAAAGAAGGAAAAGCTGAAGAAAAGTGACAGTGACTTGTTGGCAAACATAAAATTACAAATAAAAACAAAAATAGCATACACCAGTGTGGTAGTGGTACCAATTGTTTGGCTTCCGAAAGCAATTAGGAAAATTCATCGCCTAGTCAAAAACTTACTCAAAGTCAGTGAAGATGGATCCGATTCAGATACAGTAGTATCGTCCGGTTCAATTTGTTTGACCAATTGAATGCTGCCAATATGTTCAACAACAACAAATAATAATAATTATTATTTTAATAATTCCAAAATAACACTAAAATATGATCATAATCGTCTTTATTTAAAATAAGAAAATCGCCTCGTCAATTCCCGTTCAGTTCATTCATTCATTTTGGTTGGTGATCACGTGGTCACCTCTTCATTATTTTCCATATTTATACGACATGTAGAACAATCGATTTCGATGCTTGACAAGCGTAGACAAACGTGGAAGAATAACAAAGTTTCTTGGCTGGTAGACGGCATCCTTGTGACGTCGCCACTGTTCGCAAAGATTGACGAGGCCGCCTGATTTTTTGTCAGGGTTATCTCCCTTAGCCCAAGGGCTACATAGATACCTTTAAGTATCCTGGGTGTATGTTCGCACCTACCTGCCGTAGCGGAAGCCCAGTTATACCGCTGTGCACTCGGACCCTGCTGTTATTAGTCTAGATGCCTAGGGGCACCTAGTCCAGGATGCACCACGTGGAGGACTAACAGTCAGGAATATCACCATCATTGGAAATTGAGACTTTATAAGCATTACTCAAATCCTCAGGATCATTAGCATCTGCGTTCAGTGAATGGGTGCTTAAAAAGTATCTCAAGGTGTCCATTTACCAAATGCAGCTGATTAGGCTTGTGAATCCGTCAACCGGCGTCAAACCAAAAACGATCGTCTCGTCAAGTCATGTCGACACTGGCGTCGTCGCAAGGAAGCGGTTTTCTAGCCAAACAACTTCCTCACCAAGTTTAATTCGCATCTGACAACCTTTTTGTATAGAGGAATTCGAGAAGCTATTCAAACATGGAATCAATAAAGAGGTGACTGTACTACCAACTTATGCTATGTTATGTGTTATTACTAAAAACACAAGCCCGATAATCATCTGCTGGCAGAAAGTGGAACCGTCGTTATTCTACGTTTGTTACGCTTGTAAGATGCTAATAATTCCGTAGATTTGACTAATGTTTAGAAAGTTTCAAATCACAATATTGGTAATTTTCCTGACTCTTCCTCCTTCACGGTGATGCATCCTGAACTAGGTTCCCGGTGTATATAGCGGTATAACTAAACTTTCACTGGACTCACGATTCATTGAATGGATGTTAGCATACACTCAAGCTTTAATGTATCGATTTATCATGTTTCCGGTAACATCCCATTTCCTCCGAAAACAATCGCCTCGTCAATTCTTGTGAACACTGGCATTGTCTTCTATCCTAGAAATTTCATTTATCTTCCCCCTCCCCCAAGTTCAATTTGTATCCGACAACTTCGGAATGATATGCAAACTTGGAATCAATGGAGAGGTAAGTCTGCCACCAACTTTTGCTATTGTTCTAAAATCGTTAGAGTCAATCGTTTTTTTTATCAATAAACTGATTGAAATGTTGTATTTACACACAAAACATCCTCGAAAATGAAGACTTTTAAAATACAACTTCAACTGCTCAACATTGAGATACCCTTTAAGTAGGCTGAATGTGTGCTTGTGCAAACATTTGATTATGTGGATTTAGTATCAATTTAAAATAATGGTGATATTCCTTGACTGTTCCTCGTCCATCTGGTGCATCCTGGACTAGGTGTCCACAGGAATCTAATAATTACAGCCGGTAGGTGCAAGTATACACCCAGGATACTTCAAAAATATCTTAAGGTATATGTATACTTACATATAGCTCTTGGGTTAAGGAGATAACCCTGACAAAAAAACATGCGGCCCCATCCATTTTTGCTAACAGTGGCGATGCCATCTACCACCCAAGAAACGCTGTTATTCTTCTCCGTTTGCTGTACTTATTAAGCCATTGAAGTCGATCATTTGCTGTGGCGTACAAATATGGAACCAATGAATAGGTAACTTACCGCCGATGACCAATTACCAAAAGTCGAATTTTTGTTTCCCAAATCATCCCATTCCGGCATGCTGTGCACAAACGTTCCAATTTTGTACAAATCATCCACGTTGCTGACTGTCTCCGATTGACTAAAAGTTAAAAATGAAACAAGAAGAGGCACTTAATATGGATATACTGTATATATGGTGCTTTTGTGGCAAATTAAATAAATTCGCCCCTTTGACGCTCATTAAATAGTATCACACATAAACACATCAGTGAATTAAAATATTTTAAGTAAATTTAATGGCTAAATTCTATTCACAAACTGGTTTTCGTCCTGGTATGGGATACATTGATCAAATTTATACGCTTGAATTTCGAGGCAAAGTTTCAGCGTCCTACGTATGTAGCCTTCATAGACTACTCTTCAGTATTTGATTCACTGAACAGAACAGAACGTTGGATCGCTATGTTACATGATGGAATACCTCCGAAACTTGTGAATCTCCTACGTGCTCTGTACAAGAACTCAGCTGCTGTAATCCGCAATTGCAACAGATCTACTACAAAGCCGTTCAAAATTTGCAATGGTGTCCGTCAAGTCTGTGTGGCTGCTCCAGTTTTGTTCAACTATGTTATTGATGCTATAGTTTTGTAAATGATGTTATATTTATCGCTGTATAAATGGAAGGTGTGTATGTTGGAACTACGCCCATTACGGACTTATAATACGCTGATGATGCTGTACTTCTAGCTGAGAACGAAGTTCAACTGTAGCATGCATTGATTTCCTTGTAAAAGTTTCCGGTGAATTTGGTTTGAAGATCAAGTTTAAAATAATCAGTCATCATGTCGTCTCAAGCTCCTGATGAGAAAGATTGCATTAAATAATGTTGTGCTCCCCAATGTAAGGGAATTTACGTATCTGGGCTCTTCAATTACTTCTGACGGTGGTTCATCTAATAAAGTAGATCATTAAATTCATTTGGCTGCTGCTGAGTTTGGAAAGCTTATCGATCCATTATGAAGATATAAAACAATCAACCCAAATACGAAGATAAACATTTTCTCTTCATTGGTTCCCATAGTACTTCTTTACGCAGCTGAAACGTAGTCTTATGAGATCAGAGATCAGGAAGCTTGACAAATTTAAAGCAAGATGTCTCAGATACTTTTGACACAACACCCATTTTGCATCCTCTATATCAAGGGGGATTAGACGAAAAAGATCAGTAACCGCCAAATTCGAAATAACCTTAACTTTCATGATTTTCCTTCATTGATATCGCGACAACGAAGATTGCGATGGTTTGGTCACGTTCTTCTTAGAAATCCTGACGCAATCTCACGTTACGAAACCCTGACATATCCCTACACGCCTCCAAAAATCGTGAACAATGGAAAGGGATTATTCGAGATGCTATGCGAATTTGGAATTAATGAAGATGTGGCTTCGCCCCACTAACTTTTGTTGTTATTGTATTCACAAATAATGAAAAAAAAAGATCATTCAAAAACACAACTAACTCAGTGCTTGATTTCTTCAAAAACACTCCAGCGTACGGATGATTGAGTTTTATTTTGCGACGAAGCAAACTAATCAACTTTTCGTCAGTAATCTGGAATTTAAAAGTTACATATATGTAAGCTAAAAAAACAGTTGATTTACCCATAAAGTCATTTATCACTAAAAATGAAATGCCAAATTAAAATTTAACAAATAAAGGTAAAAAGTAAATAAATTAAAAAATGTATAACAAAATAAAATACTGGTAATAATAATAATAATAATAATAAACAAACAATTTAACCATAAATCTTCACGCTATTATAAACAGTTTTAAGTCGTCTTCCATAAAATGTTATCAATCCAGTTGATAAGTTGAGAAGACTTACATAATCATCAGTATTGATATGTAGCATCAACTGTAATATTACAAACCTTACATTTAAATACAGAAATAAATCTCTACACTTTCAATACCTATCACATAAAATTCTTTAAAAAATAAGTTATATAAACCAAAAAAGAAAAAGGTTATTATATTGCTTTAACAATGAAATACCTCAATCATTTTGACAAATTTTGGAAATAAAGGAGCACCTGTTATAGCAATCACTGGTACAATTGGAAAATTCTCTGGTATATTTTGAGTAGATAAGGCAAGTTGCGGAGGTCGTTGGTCTGAAGAAGAATCGCCATCTCCTGACGTCGAGTCAGGAGCTGCTGAATCATCGGATGTTGCACTATACAGTCGATTTATGGGCGTCTGGAGATAGAACGATTGTTTTAACTGGTCCTATATATAATATATATATATATATATATATATATATATATATATATATATATATATATATATATATATATATATATATATGTCAATATAAAAACATGGCAAATTAACAAATTTGGATTTTGCAAATGATATTGGTCTACTCAGTGACAACACGTCTCAGTGATATCAGTTCTCGTATTGGCTTACGGATTAATTGTTCAAAGACAAAAGTGTTGTGCATAAAGTCAAACAATGATTTATCTATCAAAATTAGTGGAAAAAATATTGGTACTGTTGATTCATTTACATATTTGGGAAGCATCATTGGTAAAGACGGAAAAACCGAAATTGATGTTAAAGCCAGACTTGGAAAGATAATGTCAGTCTTCCATAAACTCAAATCAATATGGTTATATTCTTCCATTTGCTTGAAGACAAAACTTCGTTTGTACGCATCAATAATTATTTATACGGCAATATATGGGAGTAAAACGTGGAAACGTACAGACAAGATTGATAAGGTGGTAGATATTTTTTAATATCACTATCTTAAAAAAAACTTCTGTTATTCTTCTACGTTTATGTTACGCTTATCAAGCCATCGAAATCGATCGTTTGATATGTCGTATAATATGGGAAATAATGAAAAGGTGACCATTTCACCAACCAAAATGAATTAAAGGTATTTTAAAGATTACCTGATGCGATCACATTTTAAATAATGAGATAATAAGAAAAAACTGGACTCTCGTTCACTACATGGCATCATTATAATTAGACAAAAAAAAAAAGTACTTCGTCAAATTCTTCTCTTACAGCCTGAAAGACCAGTAAGAACGATTTTGGAATAAACAATCAAGAATGGTAAAAAAAAGTTTAGTAGACCACAGAAAACTTGACTAAGAACTATTCGGGAAGATCTAATTGAAATGAATGTTTCATAGAATCAAGCAAACCGTTCGGCAGAATGTTCAAATACGTGGAAAACTTTTGTCCCATGATTTTTTTGAATTATGGAACTTTGTTGCTGTTTTTTGCTGTAATTGTTATCTTAATACCCCATACTTATTTGTAAGGCAAAAGGGTTTTGTAATAAATAATAATTGGTTAACTAACTAATTTGGATTAAACTTACTGTCTATTATACAAATTTTCTAACAACTATATTTTTCGCCTTAATAAATACTTTTAACATTATTTTCCAAAGTTATCATAAAAAGCAATCTTTATTAATTTAAAAAATAATTCAAACAATATAAATATAAAAATATCTAATCTACGGTAATTTAAAAACACAAAAACCAAAATAAATGTATTAAAAAACTATGGCAAAAATGCACTTAACATAATAATTATGCAAACCCTAAAAATAAAAATATTTTATCTAGTTCAACTATAAACTACAGTAAAAGATTTTCAAGTAAATACTCTAACGCGCAACTAATATTACAAATTAAAAGCACAAACTAAGAATTCTTAAATTATCGACTACAAATACACAAAATGGACAATAGTTAAAAATTTTCGTAGTACACAAAAAACAAATCCTAATATTTTAAATAATAACTTTAGATTTCCAGAAAGCAATTAATCACATTCTCAGATTATACATTTTGTACATAATTTAGTTTTTTAACAAATAAATTCCCAAAAAGAAATTTAATATAATAAGGGATATGAAGTTTCAACGACATACCTGTTTTGAAATTAATAAATTATTATTAAAACCATTACTAAGTAAAATTGGATTAACTGCTGATGAAAATTTGCATAGTTTTAATCGTAAAATACTGCACTTAAAGTTAGCTTTACCCAAACAACTTGCTGTAAGTCTGAGCATAGACGCGGGTAAATGCCAAAAGCACGTTAATGTAATTTTTTATACAGCGCCCAATAAATTAAAGTTAAAATTTAATAAATGTTTTGTAAATAAAACATATTTTCAGCAACATTTTTTTAAATAAATGTTATTGTTAAATAAAATTTTTAAATATTTAAAACAAACACTAATAATTTTTTAAATAATTTACAGTATTTATTTAAAAAATTATTGTAAAATATTTTTAAAATTATATTTAAAAAATTAAGATTTACATTAGACAAGGCGCGTTTTACGCTACACGTCCAGTTTTATTCATCCTTTAACCTTTTTTTTCTTTTTTGAAGATTACTGCGGTGCTTTTGCATTGTGATACGCAAATTGTTTTATTATTATTATTCTTGTATATTTATAATGTTAGCCTGTTTTTTATATTTGTCAATTTCCAGTATCTACCTAGATTTTCTCTTTATTTCAATAAATTCTTCTGTGACTAATCTCCCTTTATCTCACCATCTATTTCATATTTCCCCCTGAATCCTCCTGATATCATCAATAAATAAAACCGAGGATCAAAAGGATCTTTGCTCCTACTCAACTCGTGTATAAAACTGTATTATATTTTATTTTAATAAATTTTAACAAAACGTATTTTTATTTTGTTTAAACACCTATAATTAATAGATATTATGTTTTGAAGTGTTTACAAACTTCTCAACTATATAAAAAAATTGTATGTATTTAATTTTTACTACATATTTTTTGTATTCTATTTGTTTAGAAATTACACTAATAAACCAAATTAACTAAATAAATACCTGCAATTGTCAAAAATTATAACTACTCTAAGTTAGAGACATTGATACGTTGTTTTGTCAGCTTGCGTTTTAAAAAGAACCGAGCTTTTTTAATTATAAGTGCTAGTATCGGTTATGCAATAATAACAAATAACAAAATTAAGACCTGTTAGGAAAACATATTATCAAAATTTAAATTATGAACCAAAAAATAGAAAAGAATAGTAAAATGGAATAAAAACTGTTAGAAAGTAGGATGTAAGTGATATAGTAAAAGGATGCTATATACAAATCTTAAAACCGGTAAAAAAAATACAAACATGCTCAAACACAAATTGTTAATATTATAAAAAGATTGTTTTTATATCTAAATTATTATTTTTATAATAAATAATGTTATTTGTTATTTTGTGTTTTAATATGTGCATAAACTGCCATTCCTATAATTATTTTAAATAAACTATTGGGCTTAAAAAGCTAAAAAGCTTTAAAATTAATACATTTAATCCGAATTAAAATAAAGACCTTTATAACACATAAATAATATCTAAAATAAACTATTAATTTTAAAAAAATCTTAAACACACAATAAACTGCCTATTAAAAACATGTTATAATGCATTTTTCGACTCTAATAAAGGCTATGTAGCCTGGTTTTATAAATTAACACAATGGTGCGGTTTAATAGAACAAGCAACGTTGCTTGTCATTAAAGGTTGTGTGATTCTTGCCTAGTCGCAACTTCCCCCAATATTTTAACGTCTTTACTGATTACGTGGAGTAATGAATAAGAACACAAAGACTGGGCAGGGAAAACGTTTATTGCCAAACTCTACAGGATTAGACTGCGGGATGAACAACGGAAACTAAAATGGAAGTTGGACAGACGAAAGTATTTAACGGCGTGGGAACGGTTGTTTATATAGCCGTTCCCACTGGTATGCATCGTTACAGGATACAGGATGTTTCACGAGTTATTAGGAGTCAGACTCCTTTTGATCCTCGGTTCAAATGGTATCAACAATATCATTAAAGGGGAAATAGAGTAGTAATAATAAAATATAAAATAAAAATAAAAATTTTTTAAAGACAGTGGGGTACCGGAATTTGGTTAGAGCATGGCTATCATATAAACGCTTATAAGATTGAGTAGATTGAGCATTAACAATCTCAGTAGATAGTCGGTTTTAATGATTAATAACTTTGTGAGAAAAATGATCTAACCTTGTCTTAGTGGAAGCCCTGGGTTTGCTTAATTTCAGATTATGCCCTCTGAGTAAATTATGGGCAAGGTTAAAGAAGAGACTGAGGGTTCCAGAATAGATGAGTTGATGCACCAAGATGAGGTCATCCCGGAGCCGCCTATCTACTAAAGGGAACAACTTAAGAGAATGCAGTCTTTGTTAATAGGGCATGTTTCTATAGGACCTTGGCAATCTGGAAACAGTCCTTTGAACTTTTTGTAGATTATTGATGTCGGAAGTAAGGACGGGGGCAGCGACCTGGGCACAGTATTCTAGATGGGGCCTTATGTAAAGCATGTAAATTAGCCGAACGCATTTCGGAGACATACTACCTAAGTTCCTATTGAAGAATTTTATTATACTATAACACTTATGAATAGCCCTGTTGTGATGACCCGTGAAGTTAAAAGATGAGTCGAATAAAACTCCTAAGTCTTTAATAGATTTAACAGTTTCTAACGGAAGGGTATCGTCTGGAGATATTTTGAAGATATTTCCAGATGGCTTACCAAAAGAAATATGTTTACATTTAGAATGATTCAACGAGAGAGAGTTTTCAAGCGCCCATTTGTTAATATTAAAAATATCATAACGTAGGACTTTTCGATTGGAACTCCAGATCTTAACATCGTCAGCATATAAAAGAATATTAGAATTGACAACCGATGGTAGGTCATTGATGTAAAGGATGAATAGAAGGGGGCCTAAAACTGAGCCTTGGGGAACCCCAGAGTTAATATTACAAGAAGAAGATAGGTCTTCCCCAAACCTAACCTTAAAGGAGTGATTGAATAAGAAATATGTGATCCAGGAAAGGATAGGTCCAATGATGCCAAACGACCTAAGCTTGCCTATAAGCAGATTATGTGGAACTTTATCAAAGGCTTTCGCAAAGTCAAAGTAAATAGCATCCACTAAAGGGTTGGAGTCAAGGATTAAAGAAATGCTGTTAGTGTAGGTTATTAAGTTAATTAGGCAGGACACATTCAAACAAAAATGTCAATATTTGAAGAATATTAATTCCCAGAAATTAAATATTAATTTTTGATAAAATAAAATAATATTGTTTATTATTTGCGACTTCGATTTATCTTCGTCGATTGTCATCGCTACAAGTGAAATGTTAATTAGTATAATGAACTCTGGTAACTGCAAAGTTTAATACTTGTTTACTTAATTTTAGTGTATATAGGTTTGTCTAAATTAGATTATAAAAGACAAATAAACAGAGAGCAATTAACATACACTAAGCAATTTTTACTATACACTGAATTCAGTTAATTAAATTGTCACTTAACAATGCTTAAAAAGTCATTTAAAAGTAGTACTATGGTTTGACATTTAAGTTTATACAGGTTACAGGTTGATACACGAGTTGAGTAGGAGTAAAACTCTTTTAATCCTCGGTTCTCTTTATTGATGATATCAGTAAGATTCAGGGGGAAATATGAAATAGATGGTGAGGTAAAGGGGGATTAGTCATAGAAAAAATATTTGAAATTAAAACAAAAGCAAGGTGGATAGTGAAAATTAACAATTATGGAAAACGAGAAAAACTAGAAATATGCTAAAGTAATAATAAAACAAGTTACGTATCACAATGTAGAAACACTGCAATAATCTTCAAAAAAGGAGAAAAGAGAAAATGATTAATAACGTTCCAGTAGACGTGTAGCGTGACGCGCGCCTCACCTCACTTAAAATAAGTTAAAATTTGAACAAAGGTACGAAATAAAGTTTTTAAAAGCAACGGATTATAAAGTCAAAGTTCTAACATAAATAAGTAACTTACTATAACATTAATCTACTTCGGACAAGTATAACAAATTAGCGATAGAAAACTTACCTGCAAAAATAGTTTCACAAAAGAATTAAATCATATTTTTAATAACAGAAAATCCGATGTACGGTAGCACAATCACACTCGCTAGGTGAGGCGTGCGTCACGCTACACGTCCATTGGAGCGTTATTCATCCTTTTCTCTTTTCTTTGTTTGTAAAAATTATTACAGTGTTTTTGCATTGATATACATAACTTGTTTTATATTATTATTATTATTATTATTGTATATTTATAATTTTTGCTTGTTTTCTATAATTGTTAACTTCCACTATCTACCTTAATTTTGTCTTAATTTCAAATTTTGTTTCTGTGTGCCGGGTTGGTCCAGCAATACAGCGCTCGAATTTGGACCTGGGTGGGCATGGGTTCGAATCCCACCACCGGCACTAAAATGCGGGCCCACGTTCGGTTTCGCTAAAATGTTCACTGTTGAAAGATGTTTCTCGTAAATTATTTAAAGTAGCAAACATAAAATAAATAAATAAATAATCCCCTGTGCCTCACTATCTATTCCATATTTCTCCCTGAAAATTTGCGACAACATTTAAACCGAGGATCAAAAGGAGTTCGACTCCTACTCAACTCGTGAAACAACCTGTAACCTGTACAAAAATAGTTCTGCAAAAGAATTAAATCATATTTTTAATAACAGAAAATCCAATGTACGGTAGCACAATCACATCCAATAGAAACAATTGCATTAAAATTAATGGGTTTTTAATTTAATAACCATAAAAGTGCACAATAAAATTATAAGTAGCTTTATTAACGCCATTACTAAAGTACATTTTAATCCAGTAAATAATTCAACATTCAAAGTATGATTTAAAGCCTTTGAAAACGTATTCGATATAAAATAATAACAAAAATAATTAATAGAAAACCAGAACCATTTTTCAAATTTAGCATAAGTAAGCATAAGCACATTCTTCGCAAAAGATTTATGGTTTGACAAAACTACACTAGGTTTATTTTAAATATTTGGGAATTATTCACCATTGTTTAGTTGTTGTTGTGATAATTGTAATAATGTAATAAAACGCAACAAACAAATATGTGTTATCTAAACCACCCATAACATGTGGAAAATTTGATTATCTAATTAGTGCAGCGACCACACTTCAGTGTTCCCTATATAAACTAGGACTTCTTAAATAGTCCGCAAAACGTTTTAGCGTTTTAGTGTTTTTGTTTTTGTGTCAATTGTGCAACCTGCTGTTGCTCAATTGTTTAAATCAGTACGATTTACAAGAATCGTGCTTGAACCTATATATATATATATGCTTTTTTATTTTTTTTTGTGTGTGGCTTAGTTTTATTTGTGCAACTTGTGTTGTACATTTGCTTGTTTGTGTACGATCTGTGTGATTCGTACTTGAACTATTTTTAAAAATCCCTTTACTGATTACCTTGTGATATTTACTTTTATTATATTTTTAACAGTATTCAAATTCCACAATAAATTTCTCCCAACCAGTACTATGTGGAAGACGTGGGTGTAGTAAGTTTGTAAAGACTGGTATGTTTTGTTCTGGGTGTAACACCTGGTTTTACAAAAACTGTACTGGTCTTTCGGAACCCCTTTATCTAAAGTTATCCAATAGTGACGAAAACTTCTATTGTATAAATTGTCTCTGGTCTAAGGAACACAGAGTTGATTCCTCATCTGATTTATTTAAGCTAGTCAATGAGATCAAGTCCAGTAATCTAAATCTAAAAAATTCCGTCGCGGCTCTACATGTCTCCTATTCAACTTCTACTTCAAAACAGTCAGAAGAAATTAGATTGGTCAAAGACTCTGTAGCGAGTCTTTTTCTGTTGGTTAAGGATCCCCCTTTTTCGACCTCTATTTCAAATCAAACAAAAGAAATTAGACTGCTCAAAGACTCTGTAGCGAGTCTTTCCCATTTAGTTAAGGAACCCCCATTTTCGACATCTAAAGCCGTTCTCCGACTCTCTCAGGACGAAATCCTTTGTGCTGCTAAACAACTCGCAGCTAATAGACGACGTGATCACAACTTAATAATTAGAGGAATTCCCGAAACCGCAACTAATTATAAAGATATCGTCTCCAAGATCGTTAATTATTGTCTACCATCGTCCCCTGATGTTAAAATTTCCCGTATGACGTGTAAGCGCCCTCACTCCTTCCCCCCCAATCATAGTCAGTAGTACCCCCAACGATGTAAGCGATATCTTAAGTATCTGGCCCTCTGTTCGCAATAATTTTTCCGGGATTTGTCTACACAAGGACCATCCTATGTCTGACAGATTGGGTAAACCTCATCCCTTAGCCCAAAACAGTTGCCCAAAACTTTCGGCCATCCCCATTGTTAAACTTAAGCTCAAAGATACCTCAATTCCTATCACAAACTTACAGGATTTTTCCCTTTCCTTCATTGACAAAAAAAGCAGGTGCGCTACTTCCCTCACCAACCCCGTCCCATTAAGTTTTTTCTGTACTAATGCGTTTAGCTTCTTGAATAAGCTTTTTGAACTAACCAGTCTAATCGAAGTCTCAAGGTTCATATTATCGGAATTACAGAAACTTGGCTGTCGGATGATATACATGACAACGAATTGCTAATCCATGGCTATAATATCATCCGGTTTGACTCTAAGGGCTCCAGAGGTGGGGGATGTTTTTTCTACATTAAAGAGGATATCAGTTTCACCCCCAGCCCTCTTCTAAACTTCATGATCAAGGATATGATCTTCTCTCAGTTGCTATCACTCTCTCCTCAGGCGAGAGCATCCTTGTCTCAATCCTTTACCGTCCCCCAGCGCTTCCTAAAGCCTCCAACCGTTCCCTATTTCTGGAACTCCATTCTACTTTAGCGTCCAAACACGATTACCATTTTCTAATGGGGGACTTCAATGCTCCTTCTATTAACTGGAACTCGCTCAGCTGCTCTACTAAGTCCTTCGATTCTACTCTTCTTCATTTTTGTATAGAACATGCTCTCACCCAGCATGTTCGCTCCCCCACCAGGTTTAGGATTGGTAGCTCCTCTTCTTGCCTAGATCTAGTTCTTACAAACAAAGCCTCTTTGATTGACGGCATCCATCATTTACCTCCCCTAGAAAAGAGTGATCATGCTCTTCTTTCTTTTACAGCTCACTTCCCCTCATCCGCAACAGGCCTGAAGCATACGTCTTTGCCCGCTCCTAACTTCCGCCGTGCTAATTTTGTAAGTTTTAGGAACTATTTGAGGAATGTTACCTGGGACCTCTCCACTAATGACATAGACAGTCTTCATGACCATTTCTCTCACATCATCCGAATAGGTATTGAGCGTTTTATACCATTTTATACCCCATCTCCTTCAAAACCCAGAATTCCCCGTTTCATTATCCGCATAATTAAGTCTCGCAATATTGCCTTTAATAAGTGGAAATCGACAGGTATTCCCATTTTCCTCTACCGCTATTTAGATCTCCGTAGTCAATCCGTAGCATGTCTCAGGCGGCTTAAAAGCTACAGACTCCATTCACTCCTGAACAATGCCAGATCCGATAATAGTCTTCTTTTCAAATTCATCAAGAATAAACGAGGATATGATCTCTCCCTTCCCAAACTTAAAAGTGATTCCGGGTCTTTTTTATCTTTACCAGAAATGTGCGCCACTTTTGGTGACTATTTTAAGTTCGTTTTTAATCAGGACTTTACTATTAGTTCTCTCCCTGAACCCATCCTTGATTCAGGATGTCCCACTATTACGCCATCTCTAGTCTTTAAACATCTATCTCATCTTAAATCTTCCTCCCGAGATGCAGATAAACTATTCCCGAGAGTTCTTAAAGAATGTGCCTCCGAACTGGCCCCTCCCCTTACTCATATCTTTAATCGCTCTATCCAGTCCGGTAAACTACCTGCCATTTGGAAACTCGCCTTTATTCGGCCTATTTACAAGTCCGGTTCCAAGTTCAAGCCGGAAAGTTTCAGGCCGATTAGTATTTTATCCGGCTCTAGCAAAATTTTAGAAAAAATCATTAAATCCCATTTGGTTAATTTTATCTCTATGAATAACCTAATAAATTCAGCTCAACATGGGTTTATGTCTGGGAGACCCTGTCTTTCCAATCTATTGACGTTCACAAAGAGCATTACCGGCATGCTGGATCGGTCATCATCAGTCGATGTAATTTACTTCGACTTTTGCAAAGCTTTTGATAAAGTTCCGCATTCAGCTTTACTCGGTAAGCTAAAAGCTTTTGGGATAAGTCCTCTGCTCCTTGACTGGATACGTGACTTTCTCACTAATCGTAAGTTCTGTGTCAAACTAAGTAGTGTAGCCTCCTCTCCCTCTCCAATCTCTTCGGGGGTTCCTCAGGGATCTGTCCTGGGTCCCCTTCTTTTAACATCTATATCAATGATCTGCCTACAGTTGTTCAATCTAACATCCTGCTTTATGCTGATGATGTTAAAATCTGGGGCTCTAACCCCGAACAACTACAACAGGATATTTTTAACATTTACCAGTGGTTTAAGAATAATGCACTCCTCCTGAATATTTCTAAATGTAATCATTTCTCATTTGGAAAATCTTCAGGAAACCGATATAATGTTCCTAGTGCTCAGACTATTTCTAAGATTGACACAGTGAAAGATCTTGGTGTGACTTTCAATTCCTCCCTTAGCTTCTCGTCACACCATAATAAAGCATCGTTAACCTGCTATCGACTTATTAAATTTTTTAGGCGTAATTTAGAAAATATTTCAGCTAGCTGTACCCAACTTCTTTATTAATTATACATTAGGCCGCACCTCAAATATTGTATTCAAGTAACGTCGCCTATCCTAAGGGTAGATATAGTTAAACTTGACAAAGTTCAAAGAAGCTCCACCAGACTCCCACGTACCCTAAAGAGTCTTCCTTACCCCAAGCGAATGGAAGCGCTTCGTCTCTTCCCATTAAAAGATAGGAGACTCTGGGGCGACCTAATTCTAGTTTTCAAACTCTTAAACTCTACCCATTTTAAGCACATGTTTGCCCTTTCCCATGATTCCCGCAGAGGACACCCTCTTAAGCTCTCCAAACCGCGAGTTTAATCCCGACTAGGACTTCATCATTTTTTGTTCAGAGTTATCACTGCATGGAACAATCTGCCCCCGCATGTCGTTTTAGCCCCTTCCCTTCAGGCGTTCAAATCTGCATATGACAAATTTTACCTTCTCAAGTTTACCTATTGATTTTCTTTTGTTAATTACTTTTATCTTTTATTTATTTATTTTTTCATTGATACTTGATACCCTGAACAGAGTATTGAAAGGAGTTTTCCTCCTATTTAACTCTTGTACAAACCTAAAACCTGAAAACAAAACTACTTAAATTCAGCAAAGAACAGGATTTTAAGTAACACGTTTGCTCCTCTACGAGACAGAAAGCAGGAAACCTTTCTTCTTGTCTTAATCTTATTTACTCTAACCATTCTTACTTAATAAAATACATCTAATATCTACCTTTTTTGAAAAAGCGATTACTCCATTCTATACTTTAATGCTCACCTTCATTCTACCGCTGCTTGCATATCAAATCAAAGGTCAGAGCCTAGTACTGATTTTGACAAATTTTAAGATTTTTAAGTTACACCAGATGTGAATTGCTGCAATTTATAGATATAAATAGTCTATTTTTCCATGTTGTATTAATAATCAGGGGGTATAAGTTTGTGTCGTTTAAAAAGCCTAAAATTTTCAGACGTTCGTTATTTAGCTTGTTTAATAAATAAAAATACAAATAGAAAACGCCTAATGTTAGCACTTGTAAAATCTCACTGAAATCTCGGCCCTGATTTCCTTTCATTTAACTTGATACGGATAATTATCAACACCCCAGCTAATTTCAATCAAAAAGCTCTTGTGTGATCTAAATTATCGTTCTGCAATTTATTATCACAAAATTATTCAAAATTACATACCAATACTGTTTACCAACAGGAAAAAACAGGACAGAATATACTCACAGAACCACAGTTACGTTAACAACGAATGTAATAAATTCAAATACAAAAGGCGCCTCAGAACAAGGTTCAAACAAAATCAAAGTTGTTTAAATGTACAATAATACAAAAATTGTAATTGAAATAAAAATTAATAATAATTTAAATATTTCATTCAAACAATAACAGCACTCAGACACATTGCACAAACTCTATCAACCTAAAGCCTTCATCCGTCTTAGGTTGAACCACTTACAGGACTGTCTCGTCATGGAATAAACCTCCTGATTATATTGTCACTGTTACGGTAAGTTTATACTTTCTACTTTTAATTTCTTCATTCGAATATTTTTTACTCACGAATTCTCATTGCTATAATCCATGCTTCCACCAGATACGTTGGGAATCGAGTACCGAAAGGAATATTTTGTCTTCCCATATTGTCCTGTTCCTGTTAAAACCTTTTAAAATTCTCGCTCCAAAACTTAACATTGTCAGCATACAGTAAAATTTTAGATAAAACTATTATCGATAAGCGATTAATAAATAGGATGCATAAAAAGTATGAACAACGATCATTGAGGAACTGATTTTTCAAGGTAAAACATTGCCAATATTCATACCGAGTAAAGGCTCATTAATACCTAAAAACCTTAATTTTACTATGAGGGATTTTGTCAAAATCTTTTGCAGGCACAATATATCGCATTGACTGCAGAGGCTTGGTCTAGAAATAAGAATAGGCTGTTTGTATCCACATATCCGCTCAAACAAAGCGCTATTTACTCTGTCACCTGCTTCGCACTTATCCTAGCCTAGAACGATAATCCAACCCAGAGACTACATACAATTACTAGTTACTTAAAAAGCCAAAACATGTGATTACAATATAAAAAAGTGTTTATTAAAAATTAAGTGCCAAAATAATTGTACAACAACATTACAATGACTGTACACATAATATTGATATAAATAGATGTAGTTATTCAGTTGACCAATTTAAAACGTTCTTTGCGCTTGGCCAGTATGTCGGCATTGCTGAGGACATTGCTGGATGTTTTGTCCGACCCATTGTCTGCCGTCTTGGCCAGGCCGAATTTTTCGGCTCGCAAAGCTTTTCGGGCAGCTTCGTCGTCGTCGACGGCGATAGGCGTCGATAGGCCAAATTTTTCCAAACGTTTGGCTTTGCGTTCGATATCACTTAGCTGACAAATAAATGATTTATTTATTTGAATTTCAGCTTTACGAGAAACGCATGCCTTTCAGCAGTAGACATAGTTTAGCGAAGCCGAACGCGTGGGCCGGTGGTGGGATTCGAACCCACCAAAGTCCAAATTCGAGCGCTGTACCGCTAAACCACCCCGGCACAAAGAAGTGGATGATCATAGACCTCCCCACTGGCAAAAACTACACGTCTGTGCGAGCCCAATTAGGGATCGTCGCAGGCATTAATGCGCCGAGGTGCAATGGCGAGTCTCCACCTGGGGCCAGAGCATTCGTGATCACCCTGGTCCCGGCGCCAAGTAAGTAAACAGAGGAAGTTGGGGGGTGTTGCTCCAGTTTGATGCGACCGGCACAAAAAAGATTGAAAGAAAGGCTTTTAATAACATGCTGACTAATTCCATAGGGTAGTTTGTAACCAATCACACACAGTAAATTATTGTGTTTCTATTGGTTCCACTTTTACAGTATATGAATACAGTCTCGATTTCTAATAATAATGATAATCCTGACTGCCGCATTTACGTGTCACATCCTAGATTAACACAACAGAGACCAACTACACTGGGCTTCCACTTTGGCAAATAGATGTAAACCCCTGTAGCCTGTCCCCAATCTGGTTTACAAAGGAGGGCTTGAGCGTAAGATTAGCAACATGAGGACACCTTTACATCAAACTACGACAAAGAACTGAGAGTATGATTTCAATGAGTGCGGTGAAAACTGAATAATAATCTAACGTATAATCATATGAAATAATCTTGTTGCTTTGTAAGCTTCAGCGCGAAAAGGTTTTGAAATAAATACATAAATAATAGCACACCTTTAAATGGTATCTCAAGGTATACGTATACTGTATATGGCCGCTGGACTAAGGGAGATAACCCTGACAAAAAGTCGGGAAAATTCGTCAATTTTCGCACGGTTATAGGACTGTCACCTACCAGCCAACAAACTGCTTTTTTCCACATTTGCTATCAGTTCATAGATGAAGAACAGTCAGAAATATCACCACCATTAAAACTTGATACTTCATTTCATTTATTTTGGTTGGTGACGTGGTCACCTCTTCATTATTTCCCATATTTATACGGCATGTAAAACGATCGAGGCCGCCTGATTTTTTGTCAGGGTTATCTCCCTTAGCCCAAGGGCTACATATGATATACGTATACCTTTAGATACCTTTTAGGTATCCTGGGTGTATGTTCGCACCCACCCGCCGTAGCAGAAGCCCAGTTATACCGCTGTGCACTCGGACCCTGCTGTTATTAGTCTAGATGCCTAGGGTCACCTAGTCCAGGATGCACCACGTGGAGAACTAACAGTCAGAAATATCACCATCATTGGAAATTGAGACTTTATGAGCATTACTCAAATCCTCAGGATCATTAGCATCGTTACATATATATATATATATATATATATATATATATATATATATATATCATTAGCATCCCAAAGCTTAGCAGAGCGTGGTGTTAACAATTATCGAGGCATTGTGGTGCCTCGAAAGAAAAGCAACCAATAGCCCAACAGAAAATGCTTTACGACAGGGTTAACAAAGCAACAAGCGTTGAATAAGTAGTACAGATTATTGGCTAATAGATAACACCACCAGGCCGTCCAATAGTTTGTCAAAATTGTCTCCCATAACCCAACAGCTACATGAGAGCACGTATGCACCTACTGGGTAAGGCAGAAACCCAGATATACTACTATGCACTTGGTTCCTAACCAATGATAAACTGCATAAATTATTACTAGTATTGGATTTTATGAGTACTACATCATCATCGAGGATAAACAGCCCGCCGATTATTATCGCATCCATGAACAACAATTGAAATAAACTTCTCCAGTGATATCCATTGACTGTAAACGGTAAACAATCAGACGTCCATTTAAGTACTTCTATTGATGACAGTAAAGTTATAAAAACAAATTTAACAAATCCAAACACAATCATTCATTTGATTGGTGATGTAGTCACCTCTTTATTATTTCTACAAATGTACAGCAAATTAAACAATTCGCTTCGATAGTTCGATAAGCGTAACAAACGAAGTATCTAATAGATGGCATCCTTGTGACGTCACCAATGTTCGCAAAGATTGATATTTTGTCAGGATTATCTGTCTTAGCCCATGGCTGCATATTGTATACGTATACCTTAAGATACCCTTTAAGTACCCACCCGCCAAAGCAGTAACCCAGTTATACCGCTGTGCACTCGGTCACTGCTGTTATTAGTTTAGATGCCCATAGGCAATTAATCTAGGATGCACCACGTGGAGGACAAACAGTCAGGAATATCACCATCATTGGAAATTGAGACCTTATAAGCATTAGTCAAATCCTCGTGAATTATTAGCATCCCTACTCAACTGAAAATGTGAGTCGCATTAAAAGAAAAATGTCCCCCCCCCACCTACCGATTCGAGAGTTTTGCTCGTCGTTTCACCAAAGCGATCGGCCCGCTTTTTCAACTTTTCCAATTGGTCCTCGCTGGTCGTGGTCGTTGGCAAAGAACCGCGACTGGCGATGGGCAGTCCAAAGCGCTTAGCTCGTTCCAACATTTTGTCATCACCCACCAACCCATTCGGTCGAACCGAAACACCAAAACGTTTGGCTCGTAACTCTATTCGCTAAAAAATTGGAGGATTTTGTAATTTTTTAGGATTAATAACATCAATTTCAAAAATACAATAATAAAAATTATGTTCTGTTAAAATATGGACTAGAGCAATTAACAAAAGCAATACTGTAGTCCATATTAAAGAAAGATAACAATTTTAGTCATAAATTACAAAATCATTGACTAAAATAAACGTTACATTTGTACAATTGCTTCCGGACAACAAAAATCGTAATATAATGTTTGGGAAATAAAAATATTCAATTAGGAAGATTAATAATGTAATACAAAATCAAATTCCACATTAGGTTATAATAGGTGAGAATCCCTACATTTAATACTTTCAGAAAATTCTAGGAATCAATGAATACTTAAAATATAAAAAATGCATAACTTTTGTTATCTATATGTGTACATATTTGATAACATAATTATTTTAAAGCAACTAATTTGCTTGTTTTTCAATTTTTTTTTAAAATATCAATATTTTTTGTTTGACCCAAATTAAAATTTTATAATAATATTGGTATAAAATATTTTACTTATACTGTTCAGATAATGTTTAAAGAATTTTTAGTACAATAAAAATGTGCTTTGTATAATTCAATGGTTTGACAGCAGCTTGTTTATCTACTGAACAAAAATTAATTATACTGTTAGATATTAATGATAACATAAATCTGTCAACACAAATTTTCATTATTTATTGCGCAAAAAAAGGAAAATAAATATTATTATTGAATAAGATATATATATATATATATATATATATATATATATATATATATATCGATGCTAATGATCCTGAGGATTTGAGTAATGCTTATAAAGTCTCAATTTCCAATGATGGTGATATTCCTGACTGTTAGTCCTCCACGTGGTGTATCCTGGACTAGGTGCCCCTAGGCATCTAGACTAATAACAGCAGGGTCCGAGTGCACAGCGGTATAACTGGACTTCCGCTACGGCGGGTGGGTGCGAACATACACCCAGGATACTTAAAAGGTATCTAAAGGTATACGTATACCATATGTAGCCCTTTGGCTAAGGGAGATAACCCTGACAAAAAATCAGGCGGCCTCGTCAATCTTTGCAAACAGTGGCGACGTCACAAGGATGCCGCCTACCAGCCAAGAAACTTTGTTATTCTTCCACGTTTGTCAAGCCATCGAAATCGATCGTTCTACATGTATAAATATGGGAAATAATGAAGAGGTGACCACGTCACCAACCAAAATGAATGAATGAAAATATATATATGTCATGGTAAATTAGAGTACCACAGCCATTCGAGGGCTCGTATAATAACAATTATATTAAAAATAACTATAATTATTGGTTTTTTATATTTGTACAGTACATCTACATACGTAGAATAACAAAGTTTCCTAGCTAATAGACGGCGACACTGTTTGCAAAAATTGACATGGAGACATGAAACTTAATAAACATTACTCAAATCCTCATAATCATTAAAATCCAAAAAAATAATCAACTAATAAAACCAACTAGTTACAAAACTTGTCGCTATAAATATACCTCACAAACAGCCTAATGAAATATCGTAACTAATTAGTGAAGTTACATAAATCCAACAGTACTATATATAATTAATGTCAACACAACAAAGATTTCACTGGTTTGGATACATTTTTATTGAAATCCTAGTGCATTCTCATGTGTAATTATCTTAGCTCATTCAAACACCAACTGGAAGGAATGGTAAGTAACGTACTCGAACAGTTTTCACATTTTGGTAGGAGTGATACTTCAAAAAACGCTAAACAAAAATTTATGGACCAAACTATCCTTAAAATTCTCAAACAAAACCGTAAACAAAAAAAAATAATCATCAGAGATAGTATGTGAACTTGGAAGTAATGGAAGTGACTTTGCCATCAATTAATTGTGTTTTTCCTAAATATATTTTATTAAAATAAAAATATTTATTGAGTTGTTTAATCGGTTGTTTCTTCAGTAGTAACTTGCTAGAAAAGAAAAGTTCCCTAAAATAACACGTCAAAAATCATTATCAAACGCAAACGTAGAACTGGCTGAGATTAAAATTGAAGCATAGCCAACAGAACAAAACCACTATTTAATAATCTTACACAACTTATAACAGGGTTGCATGCAATAATTGTCCTTAAAATAAAAATGCATTAAATAGTTAAAAAAATTAAACCGTATAAAGTTAAAGCCTGACCTAAAACTTCATCTAGATTAAAATTTAATAAAATTAAGAAATAATGCGGAAAAAATATTGAAATGTTTTTAAAAAACAAACCTCAGCATCGGATAACTTGGCGGGAGCAGTAACAGTTGTAACTTTTTCATCAGTATTTGGTTGTGATACTGCAGTTAATTTAGATTTTGGCTGACTTTCACCATCTTTCAGAGGTGAAGGTGGACGTTTTTTTGATACTCCACTGTTCACGCTAACTGGTAATGATTCCAAACTGTTTACATCATCCATCGGTATATTGATAGTACTTGATTCAATTTCATAATCAACACCCAAAAGTTCAGCTTCATCACCAGGCTGAAGTATAACAAATTTTTCTAAAACAAAGGTAAAAATATAGCAATGTGCAATACCTTGTGATTCAGTAATGCGTGAAATCAACTCAAGTTTAGTTCCAACAGTATTCAGTTTATTCTCTTTGCAAATCTTTCTCAATTCACTTAACTAGAAGTTCAGTAAATATAAAAGCTCAACATACTTTCAATTTAGACATATCTCCATTGTTATGATGCACGTCGGACATTGTAACGCTGATGCGAACAAATTGAATAGTGTACCTGTTAAAAATAAAATAAATTGCATAATAACAATAATTAAAATAGTCATTTAAATATTATTATTATTATAAAATATGCGCCTAAATTTTACATTTATAATGTTATTTTTTTAAACATTGTTAAGGCCGTAGTTATGATAGCCGCGCCGTATCAAACTTAGCTTAGAAATGTTACTATGTAATAATATAAAAACCGAAAAATATTTAACCAATAATTACATAAAAAATGTAAACCACAAAAACAAAAATACAAAAGTAATTTTATAAATTAAAGCGTAATATATTATTATTACTAAATACTTTTTGTACTGTTTTTTTAATATATATGTATATATATATATATATATATATATATATATATATATATATATATATATATATAATGTAATAATTAATTTTAATATTTTTTAACTTTATTATAACTAAAATGTTAAAAATTACACAATCGTTTAAAAAATTATTTTTAATAATTTGATCATGCTACAAATATATAATGCAAGTATAATTTTAAAAATATTATTTTTATTTTATAATAAAACGTTAAAAAATTTGTTTAGATAAAATAATTTTGTATAAATTATAAATGTAAATTAATAATTTTTTTACTTCAATGTTAAATTTTGATTAATATTCGTAATTCCAAACAAAAGATAATAGAAGACGTAAACTGTGAGATAAATTTATTTTTTATATATTTTTTAATTACAAACATATAAAGAATTAATATATATATATATATATATATATATATATATATATATATAATGTAATTAACTTAGCATTTATAACTATACATACATGTATATACATGCATATATACTATTCTTTATATGTGTGTGACTGAAGAAAATATACGAAATAAATTTATTTTACAGTTTACGTCTTCTATTATTTTTGTCTAGAATTATAAAGGAAACCAAATGTTTTAAATTTCTAATATTTGTAAATTGCAATTTTACTTAATAAAAATTATGTATTTATTTTAAAGACGCTTATTTTAAAACGTTTATATTTGTTTACGTGTGTGTAATAAAAATATTTTTATTTAAAGAATTACACAAATAATGACAATATTGTTAATAATAATACAATTTTTAATTTTTTTTTGTTTAAACATTTAGTTCATTTTATATTTTTTAATTATTTTTAATGTACAACACAATTAATTTTTTAATTTTACTTTTTAATGTTTAACAAAAATATTTTTTAAATTTAATTTTACAAAAATTAAACAATGGTTTGGATTTAATGTTGATAATGGATATTTAAACGTTGATTACTTAGTGTTAAATTTAACATTTTCGCTATTTTTTCTATTGCAATGCATTGTTTACACATGCAAAATATGTAAATTTTTTACTTTAAACTTTTGTTTTTAAAAATGCGTTAATAATTTATACAAAACATTTAAAATTTATTAAAACAAACATTATTAACTATTTTTATTATATTGATTAATTAATTAGATTATTAGCAAAGCCAGTGAAGATTTGCAAACAATTTTGCAACTTCCTGACGTAGTTGGCTCTCAATCATTAACTACATTTTATTCAGACGATAAACTTAAATTTTCAAACGAAAATCCATTAAAAAGTCAATTGTGTTTACAACGATTAACAAACAAAAGAATTAAAAAACATGAACATTGTTTAAATGAATGGAACCAACAATTGACTAAAATTAGTCAAGTAAGTTGCCGGTTGCAGATTGGTACACGAGTTAAATTACGTCAAAAACCTTTTGATATCTCTATTCTTTGTATTATTGTTACTAAATCTGTAAAAAAAGGTTTGTTAAGCAAGATCTTTTAGGAAAAAAACCCTGTTGTATTTTAAACAACAGGTTTTTTTTTAAGAAATGAGTAATTAAGTGAGCTTTTACAATCTTTTCTAATGTTTTACTAAGGGATGAAGGCATATAATAGGTCTATAACAAGTTGGTAAAGAACGCATTCTTGATTTGAAGATAGGCCTAATGAAGGCTGTCTTTTATTTAAAAGAAAGTTTACCTGAATTTATAAAAAAACTAAATATATAAGTTAAATGTATAAATAATTCTGCCGCACACTTTTTTAAGATTCTTAAATAAATTTTATTAAAACTTGGATTAGTAGACTTTAGAGCGCTTAAATATTTATACATGGAATCTTTACTTATTACTAGTAAGAAAAAATGTTATAATGTTGTTGAGATAATGTCACTTGTTGTATTAGTGTTAACGACAGAGTTAAAAAAGTCTTTAAAGTCATTGCAACTTTTTACCTGTAGTATAATATTACTCTTTTTGATTTTTAGATTAATCTGAAATGTAGGTTGGATTTTCTTTTTAATATATTTGAACGGTAAGTTGTAATAATTAACGGGTTTAAAGAGCAATTTTTAGAGAAAATTCAATTTTAATTGTCTAGAAGTAGTTAGACACTTATTTTTTAAATTTAAATAAGTAAAGTGACAAGCGGGTAAAAAAGTAGTTTTTCAGAGTTTAAAACCTTTCTCTCTTTTTAAGATGAGTCTAGTAAAAAAACGAGGGACCTTTATAGTCTTTTTGGTAATTTTTCTATAGGGAACGTAAAGATTAATACTTTTTAGATGATATCTGAAAACATAATAAACATTTTTTTATGTTATCCTTAAGAAGGCTCTTCCAGTCAGTATTTCAATAATAGTCACGAAGGTTTTTAAAATGTACTTACTGAAGTCTAAAATTGGAGATTGGGTGTAAATTTGTGGTATGTCAACACCAAGAGGGATGCTAATGATCCTGAGGATTTGAGTAATGCTTATAAAGTTTCAATTTCCAATGATGGTGATATTCCTGACTGTTAGTCCTCCACGTGGTGCATCCTGGACTAGGTGCTCCTAGGCATCTAGACTAATAACAGCAGGGTCCGAGTGCACAGCGGTATAACTGGGCTTTCGCTACGGCGGGTGGGTGCGAACATACACCCAGGATACTTAAAAGGCATCTAAATGTATACGTACATTATATGTAGTCCTTGGGCTAAGGGAGATAACCCTGACAAAAAATCAGGCGGCCTCGTCAATCTTTGCAAACAGTGGCGACGTCACAAGGATGCCGTCTACCAGTTAAGAAACTTTGTTATTCTTCTACATTTGTGTTACGCTTATCAAGCCATCGAAATCGATCGTTTGCTATGTCGTATAAATATGGGAAATAATGAAGAGGTGATCACGTTACCAACCAAAAAGAGGGATTTTAAACTTTAGCATAAAATAATCATTTTTACCTAAGTGCGGTAGAGACTCTAGAAAGTCAACGGCGGTTGGGTCATTTGTAATAGTTGTTTTAAATATGGATGGTGTATTTCTTAATCTAAATCAAGGAATTTTTACGTTTTGTGTTAATCCTTGTTAGATAGAAAAATGTAACAGTTGTTTTAAAAAAAAGTTATTAAAGGAAAAAGTTTCCCAATTTATTGTTAGAACATTAAAATCACTAAGGAGAACCAAATGTTTAAAAAAATATTTTTTAATACTTCAATTAACTTATACTCATCTGTATAGTCATGATGTGGTGGTTTGTACACTAGGCATAGCAGGATTGAAAACTTAGAGAATATATTTATATTAACTGTTAAAATGTCTAGATTGCTAACAAACTTTACAAATTGTTTGGTAGAGGTTATGCTATCTTTTACATAAGCAGGTAGCCTCCACATCGATCACGTGTCTAGTCTTACCATTAGATGTAGTAATTTAAACTTTAATAGTTAATATTTCTAATGTTAGTCAAGTTTTAATGAGCGCTAATATATGCGGCTTATGAACTAATATCAGATCCTTAATTTCCAAAAGTTTATTCATCATACTATCTAGTAGCGCTGTGTTTTATCTTAGTCAAAATAAGAGGTTTTGTTTGAATGCAAAATGCAAAAAGAAAATTCTTATGAATAGTGGCAATTGAGGAGTTTGTAATTAATTTATTAAATTTGAGTTGAGTTAATTTTACTATGGGAGTTTTATGACATAACGATCTGAAGACCGGTGAAGGATAGTATTTTTTAACTTTTTGCCAAGTCTCTAAGAATAAGCTAGTAGGAAATTAACTTGGGAACGAGACTATAACTGTCATCACAGTTTAGTACAACCTTTATAGAACCAGACATCAGATCCGGAACAAAACATCCAAACGTTTACTATTTTTCCACAGTTTCTTCTACTACATAGGCATGGTTTTAATTTTTATTAAAGTTAAACTGTCAAGTTATACATAAATGTAAATATAAATGTACAGTATTGGGGTGGTCTGGCGGTACAGCGCCCGATTTAGACCTCGGTAGGCATCGGGGTTCAAATCCCACCACCGGCCCACTAAAATGCGGGTTCACGTTCAGCTTCACTAAAATGTCCACTGTTGAACGATGTTTTTCGTAAAACATTCAAAATAATAAACATTAAAAAATATGTATATATATATATATCAAAGATAATACTAACCCTAGTGGTTCTAAAATATAAAGACAAACGTGGTATTACTAAGTAAATGCTTAGTAATGATCCTTTAAAGAAAAAAAACGTTAATAAAAAACAGTGCAACACAGCTGCGTTACACCAAAAAAAAAACCAATAACACCAACAACGAGTATGCAAACACCAAAAAGCAAGCTACTTTCGATCAGTACGTTATGTAAACGTATCGCACAGATTCAAAAGTTATTATTATTATTATTATTATTATTATTATTATTATTATTTCAATTCAATTTTTCCAAATGGTTGTTATCCACGTTTTTGAGATCTACCCTAACCTTTTGTTACTATTATCAATTGACAAACGTAAACGTTTTTTGTCTAATTAAAGATTTTACACATCAAAAATGGAGTTTCCTTTCGGTTTTTACTCAATCCTGTTGTGCACTAAGTCAAACCATTATTTACCCATCAAAATTAGTAAACAAAATATTGATACTGTTGATTCCTTTACATATCTGGGAAGCATTATTGGTAAAGACGGAAGAACCGAAATTGATGTTAAAACCAGAGTTGGAAAGACAATGTCAGTCTTTAATAGACTGAAATCAATATAGTCATGTTCTTCCGTCCACCTGAAGACAACTTCGTTTGTACGCATCAATAAGCATTCCTGCGGCAATATATGGAAGTGAAACTTGAAAGCAAACAGACTATATTGATAAGATAGTGGATGTTTTTTAATATCACTATCTTAAAAGTATTTTAAAGATTATCTGATGCGATCACAATTCAAATGATGTAATAATGAGAAGAACTGACTCTTGTTCACTACATGACATTATTATAATTAGACGAAGAAAATTACTTGGTCAAATTCTACGTTTACCGCCCGAAGGATCAGCAAGAACGGTTTTGGAATAGACAATCGAAAATAGTAAAAAAAAGGTTGGTAAACCACAGAAAACTTGACTAAGAACTATTCGGAAAGATCTAATTGAAATGAATGCTTTATGGGATCAAACAAAATCTTTGGCAGAATGTTCAAATACGTGGATGATTTTTTTGAATCATGGGACTCTGTTGTTGTTTTGCTGTAATTGTTATCTTATTGCCATATGCTTATTTGTAAGGCAAAAGGGTTTTGTATAATATAACTATAATATATTTGGCGGAATTGCGTCTTCTTATTGTATTTGTAGCAATAGGGATATTTTCGCATAGGTCAGGTTGCTAACTTTAAGCTTAAAGCCTTTCCTTTTATACTGACTTGAGACTGATTAAATTAGTTTATTTCTGATCTTTTCTAGGCGCAATTAGTATAACATGAACTAGCTTTCGAACAATAGACTCATATTAGGTACTAGCAGTACATTCTATACCGGAATAATCTAGTGATACAACGTTGAAATTGAACTTTTGTAGAGATAATTTTGGGTACCGCTGCCGGCATTAATAGCGGTTCCTTAATCCGCTTTGCTAATTGTTCACATGCTGAAAACAATTTCTATCAAACATTCAATTAACCAAATAAATATTTTAACCTACTTTTGAGTTTAGTTTTTTACAAACTCTATAACATTATTATTATTATTATTATTGTTATTATTATTATTATTATTATTATTATTATTATTATTATATTATTACTATTATATTATTATTATTATTATTATTATTATTATTATTATTATTATTATTATTATTATTATTATTATTATTATTATTATTATTATTATTATTATTATTATTATTATTATTATTATTATTATATTATATTATATTATTATTATATTATTATTATTATTATTATTATTATTATTATTATTATTATTATTATTATTATTATTATTATTATTATTATTATTATTAACCTTTATCTCACTAGAGATACATTTAGCGTAAAACACATTTTCATTATCAATATAAAAAATAATAAGAAAAATTAAAAAAGTAGTAGTACAAATAATGGAAACAAAATGAAATAGAATGTTATTTGTTAATAAATATAGTCAATTTTAAAAAATTCAAAATTACAATACATTGAATGAGTCATTATCAGGCACAGTTGTTACATTATTCTGTAAAATGTCCAAATTAGTTCAAATAAATGCATAGATGGAATTATTCCTACTTTATTAAAAGTTCAATTTTGTTTGATTCTGGATTGGTTAATATTCTGGATAAGTATGGTGGACATGAATTTTCATATTGATTAGTTTTGGCTTTCATATACAGGTAAGTTCTCCAGGTTTTTCCAGAAGCTTTAAATTTGTTTAAACGTCAATTCTGTTAGTATTGTAATATGATTTTTTTGTTTTAAAAATTATTTACTTCATTTTGTCAACATAATTTTTATAAATGTAATGCAGTAAATAGCGAAAGGCTTTTAAAAATTAAAGCTTAATATAATTTTACATGTATTTTAGGTGTTTGAAATCCAAATAAGCGATCGGTGCAAACGCATTTTGTTGGAATTGGAACAAAGCTGGAACTTACAAAATTCCCTCCTCCAAACCCATTTAGACGATTCGGTAAGTTGAAAAATAAAAATTGGAATTAATTCAACTGGTTGTTGCAATAAACCGTTAGCGCATATAAATTAGAAATAATTGTAAACATTATAAAAACAACATTTTAACAACAAAATAATTTAAGAAACAAAAAATAAATATAAATTAACATTTTATATAAACAAATAAATTGCTTTTTATAAACATTATATGTAATAGAATACTAATAATTTTAAAGATTTTAATAATGTTCAAAAAATTTTACATTTTAATAATAATAATAATAATAAATTGTTTGAACATATTTCTTGTAAAATTCCTGATGCAATCCTATGTACGGTAATTTTGATATGTTTAAATATCAATAAGAAGAAAAGGAAAGATGGTCAAAAACGTGCTTGGATGAATACTATTTAAGACAATTTATACACTATTTTAGCCGGGACTTTATCTTGGAAATAATGGCAAAATTGTTGACCTGTTCACGCCTCTATAAACCGTAAAAAAGATTATACGGGATGCTACAAAAACTTGGAACTAGGAAAGAGGCGGCTTAGCCACCAACATTTGTTATTGTTGTAACTAATAATAAAGCTATTTGCTAATAAATAGACATTTTCAAAATAAAAATAATCCCTTAATAACCCATTGATAATAAACTGCACAACCGTCTCTCAATTTGGTTCTGTGGACTGGGTCTACCGAGTTAAAGGAATGTCATTGATAGGTAACTGATTGTGACGTCTTGTCTGTAACAACAGTCTATCAATTAGCGGCTGGGTGTTGTAACACAAATAACATAGGCATCACTTGTGTTGTGTATGTGTATTTCTGTGTAGTTATTAATATTAAGTTAATTACATCATATATATATATATATATATATATATATATATAGGCAATTAAACCTGGCAATATGCAAGGACCTATATGGTAAACTCCTAGTAAAAGGGTTCTCTCACTTACTAAACCGATAGTAACGTAGCAGCATTTGAGGACACTGGGCAATTACAATTGATCAAATTCAGTATAAATAATAGATTTACAGATCTAAGGTCATCCATCCGTAGCTCAGTGGTTTAAGGCGCTGGTCTGACACCAGATAGAGCGTGGGTTCAAGTTCATTTGTGTGTAAAAATAGAAAGGTATGTGCTGGTGATTATTCCAAATAAGGATGTGAAACAGCTGTACATTGCCCCTGGTTGACTTAAAATCAAGTGGATTTATTATTCAAGTGAATCTGGCAGTTCTAATGCAAAAATTCTAAAAACAAATAATTCCTTAAAAACCCATTGATAAATTCTGCATATGTATGTGACTGAAGTGAATATACAAAATGAATTCATTTTACAGTTTACGTTTTCTACTATTTATATTTGAGACTAATAAAAAAATGTTTAAGACTAGGGGGGTTAACTTGGGATAAACAATTAGAATTTGTTCTTTTAATGTAAAATATTCAAAAAAACAAACACACACAATCATCAATTGGTAGAATATTTTGACAAAAACCAACAACCAATTGAAAGATGTTTGGGACAACGTTCACGAAGAATTTGGAAAACGATGTAAATTAATTCAACATTTGGAAGAAAATTTGCAACAAGTTGAAAACGAACGTATAATCAAGGTTGGCTTTTTCTAAATATTTTGCTCGTTGTTTTTAATTGCATCTTTGCATGCTTGATTTTAAACGTTTTAAAAGATTTAGAGCATTATAATTCCAATTAAAAATATAGAAAAACGTAGACTGTGAGATGAATTCATTTCGTATATTTGGAAATAAATAAATGTTGTTTAAATAAACCAATTAAATTGTTTTATTGGTGCCATGGCCGACGGTAATTTCAACATCCAACTCAACTTGCAAACGTAAATATTTATCAAAAACGAGTATATTATTTTTAACCTGCCTTCTGAAACTAAAAAATGATAAATATTTGGACTTGTATTTCAGTGTAGAAAATTAATCGCCTGAGTGGCCTCAGCGGTGCAGCAGTCGACTTGAATCTGGGTTCTAATCCCACTACACGGCTTCGCTAAAATGTTTACTGATAAAGGATGCGTTTTCCGTGCAAACATTCAAAGTAGTAATAATAAGTGAATAAATGATCGATAAAATAACAACCTATTGCAATCTTAAAATACTTGCAGAAAATTGTACAATAATAATAATAATAATAAAAGTAGGTGACAAAGCCACCTTTATACTAGTTCCAAGTTCTCAAAACATCTCGAATAATTCCTCTCCACTGTTCACGGTTTTTGGAGGCGTGCACCCATATGTCAGTCCAACCGATTTTGCCATTGTTTCCATGATAAAGTTCCGGCCAAAATAGGGTAAAGATCGTCACGAACAGCATCCATCCAAGTACGTTTTGTGACCACCTTTTCCTTTTTTTCAATTGGCATTTAGACAAACCAAAGTTACGGAATGTGAAATTGTATCAGAATTTTTACGAAGAACCAGCGTAATCTACGTTGTCCCGATACTAAGGAAGGAAGTTCATAGAATTGGAGGTCATCTCGAATTTGGTGGTTACTGATTTTTTTCGTCCAGTCCCTCGATATGGTTGATGCAAAATGAGTTTTGTGCCAAATATATCTAAGACATCTAGCCTCAAATTTGTTGAGCTTTATGATCTCAGACGCTGTAAGAGTCCAAGTTTCAGCTGCGTACAGAAGCACTGTGCAAACCAATAAATAAAAAATATTCATTTTTGTCTTTGGATAGATGTTTTTTTTGTCTCCATAAAAATTGTAACAAATAATTGTTTCTACAGTAGTAATTACTCCACCGGAACTGGTTTTAAGGAAGAAAAAGGATTAGCAAACTGGCCTCTGTAAAAAATTCTATTGCTAAAGCAGCATTTTATCAAAACTAAGATAAATAAGTGAAAGCAGTATAATTCCGACAGCGGGGTTTGGCAAAATCTTTAATATGCCCAATCTTCGATCTCTGAACACAAGAGGTTCAAATTCCACCATCGGTCCATTAAATGTGGGCCTACGTTTGGCTTCGCTAAACAATATCCACTGCTGAAAAACATGTTTCTTGTAAAGCATTCAAAATAGTAAACATAAATAAATGAATAATGGTAGCAACTGTTTAGTCGGTATTGAACTTGTTATAATAATTTTATTGACATCAGTATTTTGTAAAACTTTATCATTTTCTATATAAAGATTAAGGAAGCATTTCGCGAAACGTCCAATTATCTCAATAAACATTCCCATTTATCACCAAACAATTTACAGAAATTATTTAAAAATGAAATATTTGTAAGTAATTTATTTATTAGAATAATAAATTGCATGCCTATTGTAGAAATATTTTATTTTATTTTTTTGCTACATTAAATGTTTTAGGGGAAACGGACATTATTTAGTAGTGGATATTTGAGCCAAGTTAGATGTAAGTAGACTGGTAGTGGGGATCAAACCCACGTCTCCCAGTCTCGAGTCGAGTACTGTATTGCTGGACATTTATTTAATTTGTGTGTTATATATCGGTTTAACGTTGTCATAATGTCTAATCTAAAAAAAGCGAACAATTAAAATATTTAAATAAGCAAATAATAATAATAATAATAATAATAATAGTAATAATAATAATATTAATGGTAATAATGAGATGCAAATGATTCTGAGGATTGAGTAATGTTTATAAAGTTTCACATTCCAATGATGGTGTTATTCCTAACTGTTCATTTTCTACGTGGTGCATCCTAGAAGATACCCATAGGAATATAGACTAATAACAGCGGTATAACTGGCTTTCTTCTACAGTGGGTAGGTGTGAGCATACACTCAGGTATCTTAAAGTATACGTATACTATATGTAGCCATTGGGCTAAGGGAGATAACCCTGACAATCTTTACAAACAGTGGCGCCGTCACAAGAATGCCGTCTACTAGCCAAGAAACTTTGTTGTTTTTGCTACATATATTACGTTTATCAAGCCATCGAAGTTGATTGTTTTATATGTCGTATAAATATGGAAAACAATGAAGAGGTAATCACGTTTCCAACCAAAATAAATAAGTGAATAATATTAATAAGAACAACAATAATCCGTAAATTTAATTTTTTTTCTTTAACTATTTTAATATACAATTAATCACGTTTGAATAACATCTAAACTTAAATTAATTATAAAATTGAAATAATTGAAATTACAATTCCTTATTACATGGACAATTCCGCTTATAGAAGATCAGAAATAAACAAAGATAGTAAGTCCCAAGCCTAGGTAAAAGAGGAGGCTTTGGAAGCAAGGTTTCGAAACAATAATAATATTAATAATAATAATAATAATAATAATAATAATAATAATAATAATAATAATTTAATAATAATAATAATAATAATAATAATTTAATAGTAATAATATTAACAATAATAATATTAATAATAATAATCATAAATAATAATAATAACATATGGATAATAATAATAATCACATTAATAATAACAATAATAATAATAATAATAATAATAATAATTAATAATAATAATAATAATTAATAAATAACAATAATAATCATCTTAATAATAATTATACATTAACATTATTAATAGTAATAATTATAAATAATAATAATAAATAAATTAAATGGTTACTATTGTACCAATAATGATATATCATTCAAAAAAAATTTCTAATTAGCGGGTCAATATTGAATTGCTGGAAAATCGTAGGGAAATGGCAATCCTAATTAAGAATCTTCAATTGGCTGAAATTTTCCAACATCGCCAGTCAAAACTCGTCTGGATTGCGTTCAAACACAAATGGCAACAAGTCAATACGGATGCAAATATACAACAATTTTGGTGCGTACCAACAATAGAAATAAATACATAAAAGTGAAATGTACTACTTAAATTAATATTTAAGTAGTTGACATTTTAAATGCAACATTTTAATAAACTTTTACAATTTATTATTTTTTGCAGTAATTTAATGAATGAAAGTCATATTAAAAATCCCCTTAATATTGTTCAACTTATTGAAAACTTGGCTCATAAACACCACAATTTGCAAAATGAAGTCGATGAGTTGTTGAACGAATTTTGGTAAGCGACCGAAATTATTGTAATTAAAAAAAGCATAAATTAAATTTATGTCAAGTCAATAATTTTGGTTAAATTTTATCAATTTTTGAACGTTACCTTTTTGTTAAACAAGTTTTAATTTTTATGTACAGAAATATTGTGAAAAAGTATTAATGCTTAATTAATCATTATTTTTGGTTGGTTTTATTTAAAATTTATTGAAACTTGATATTAAAAACTAAAAATAAGTAAAAATAAGTATTTCGAAGTTGGTTTTTAAATGTATAATGAAAATTATTCGTCTAAAAAAGTTACTAAATATAGAAACTGTGAGGAAGTAATAAATAATGGTAATAAACAGAGTTACTAAAGGCAATTTAAATATATATACAACCCTCACAACAATTACTGCAAAAAAGTTATTATTAAACTAAAACCTCTCTAGCAACTACATAGCATACAAGAGAAACGTCACTTCAATTATAAAATATACAATACTATATAATAATTGAAAAAAACTATAATTATATATACATATATATTGTAAGTAAAAAAATTATATAAAATATCAACGGGTGCAAAATCGGAAATGGAGTAAAATAATTAACATGATTTATAACGTCAACTATTAATAAAAATACAGATTACACGCAATTTGTTCAGTTACCAAATGATTAAGGACATTACAAAGTTCAAAAAATTCAATAATCTATGTGATCGCCTTTCTTTTGAACAACCTAATTCAGGCGTTTTGGAATGCTGTCGATGAGAGTGTTGATATATTCTTGTTTCATCTCATATTGAACAACAAACCGAATGTGTTCACATAAATCCTTAATTTCGGTATACTTATTGATATTGCGCTTTAGCATACTGAAAAAATTTTCAATAACATTGATATCCGGGCTGTTAGGTGGCAATTGAGTGAAAGATAGCTTTTTTGATTTTAGCCCCTCTACTGTCTAAATGTAAATATAAAGCAAATATAGTGAACTTAGATGAATATGACGTTACCTTTCTGGACGTATGACATGGAGCATTGTCCTGAAAAACAGTAGTAACCCCCGTGTAAATGTGCTGTATTTCATTTCTAAGTATATATAAAGGATCTATGAAGCACTAGACATTATTTTTAATTTTCGATATTTGTTTTTACAAAAAAACAATTGGACATAACAAATTAATTTAGATTTAATACCTTTGTAATTTTTTGCGTTAATTGTTAAAATGGGTGTATATGAAGCACATCTAAGTTGTACTAAAACATTTATTAAGCATTATCCTGGCAGTATAAGTAAAATATTTTATACCAAAATCAATATAAAATTATCATTTATATATATATATATATATATATATATATATATATATATATATATGTCATAAGTCACTCTAAATTTGACCTACTATCATATTTAAATATATTTAGCACTTGCTACTTATCTTAGACATATCTAACACTTATTGATAAATACCTTAGATAATGCTTTACTTATATAAATACAATTTTTTAAAACATTATCAATTTTCGCTTCCGAAGATACGTCAGTTTCCATGCCCTTTACCTAACGTTTTAAAATACTAAAAACGTTTTCATTTGCAATGAGGTCTGGACTGTATAGAGGAAATTAAATAAAAATAAGCTTTTTACTTTTCAAAGTTTTTGTGGTCTAAATAAGGAAAACGTATAGTAAATTGTAAGTTATTAAAATACACATGACCACTTCTAAAGTATGCATATGAGTATTGTCTTGGATAATTGTTAAGTGTCCTGTATCATTTCTGGACAGCTCACTATAAAACAATTATCTGAATATTTGTTTAAATTGCCACTAGTACGCATCCATTTTGAAAACTGATTGTACTTAGTTGGAAAATATCCTTTCACACATGAAGGATGTGCAACTTTTACAGCAGTACAAGTGTGGTTGAGTGGGAAAGTTGGACTATAAATAACCTTTGAATGTTCAGTCCATGAGTCATAGGATATAGCACACTCATCTGTGAAGTAAATTGATCTCCAAAATGACGATAGATAATGTTTGTATGTTTTGGTAAACTCCACTCATTGTAATCTATGAGCACGACTAAGTGGAGGTTTGTTAACAGCCGCTTTAAAAATGAAGCCTTCAGATTTCATCCTCTTTCTTACAATTGAATATGAAAACATTTTTAAAATTTGTTTTACATTCATTGATCGGTGTTTTTTAAGCTGCATAATCATGAACTGATCATCTTGTTTGCTTGTTGAACGTTTTCTTCGAACTGTGGGTGATCTGGGGCATGTTCTATTGTTCAAAATGTGGTATATAGTTGAAACATCTATTTTTATGCATTCGGTAATTGTTTTAACTTTTGTGCCCCTTTTATAAAAACTTTGACCTAATTCGTAATCATGGGAAGATAAATAACGACGCTGAGCTGCTTTAACCATAAGTACTAAGTGCGCGGAAATAAGAAGCCTTTAAATTAAAATTACAAATTTTAAAACGAAAAATAAAAATCGACCTTGTGTTTAAATGATTAAAAATAATTTAATGATTTTTTGAAAAAAAAATTTGTTTTGAAATTGTTTATATTAAAATACTTTTAAAATAGATTAATTATTGATTGTTTAAAAATACAATGTAAATTTGTATGTATGTGTAAGCAGTTATTTTATTTTAAAAATTATTATTTAAAATAATAAAAGGAATATAAAATTAAAAAAATATCTTTTAATAATTATTTTTGTAAATAAATTACATATTTAATAGTTAATAAATTTTAACTAGAAAAAGTTAAGTTTAGGCATCGCATTACCAGCGTATGGATCAAGCTAATAAATTTATAAAACGATGTATTACAAAAGTATAAAAATAAATTGCTCTTCAATATATTACTTTTATTTAGCAACTAATTAATATTAATTAACATATAATATTAACATTAATAATAATATGATGACAACAATTACCATATGTAATCGATTTGGTTTGTGGATTTGTCAATCCGCGTCAACTCTGAAGAAAATCATTTAGTCAATTCCTGTGAGCGCTGACGTTGTTGCATAAAATCAGTCTTCTAGCCAAGAGACTTCATTTATTCTTCCAATTTCTATTAACATCCGACGACCTCTTACAAAGAGGATAGTATGCAAACTTGGAATTAATAAAGAGGTGGCTCTGTCACAACAATTACCGCAAAAAAGTGATTATTTAACTAAAACTACTCTAGCAACTGCATAGCGTACAAGAGAAACGCCACTTCAATTATAAAATATACAATATTATATAATAATTAAAAAAACTATAATTATTTATGTATATATAACGTAAATAATAAAAAAATTGTATAGAATATTAACTGGTGTAAAATTGAAAGTGGAGTAAAATAATTAATATAATTTATAACGTCAAGTATTAAAAAAACAGATTATATGCAATTTTTTAGTTACCAATTAATTAAAAACATTACAAAGTTTAAAAAATTTAATAATCTATGTGATCGCCTTTTTGTGAACAACCTGGTCCAGGCATTTTGGAATGCTGTCGATGAGAGTGTTGATATATTTTTGTTTCATCTCATGTTGAACAGCAAACCGAATGCGTTCACATAATAATAATAATAATAAATCCTCAATTTCTGTATGCTTATTGATGTTGCGGTTTGCATACTGAAAAAAGTTTCAATAACATGTCCGGATTGTTAGGTGGTAATGAAAGAAATATTTTTCGATTTTAGCCCCTCTATTGTCTAAATGTAAATATAAAGCAAATAAAGTGAATCTAGATAAATATGACGTTACCTTTTTGGACGTATGACATGGAGCGTTGTCCTGAAAAACAGTGGTAACCCCCGTATAATTGTGCTGCATTTCATAATGAAAAATATCTTTCATATCTTTCATTCATTAATGAAACAAATTTTTCAATATTTAAGGAACCAGATGTAATTCTCCATTTGATAGGTTGATTATACTTAATACCAAAACAACACATTACTTGTCGAGGGTGGGCTCTCCTTCTAGCAACCGGGAGTGAATGTTTTTGAAAACTCGTCCCACACAACACTTTGTTTTTATAGCCAAATGGTTTCGTCCCGAATCATTGTTTCATTGGCAAAGTATACGGAACGCCATTAACACAAGTGTCGTTCACTCTACTGTTTACAAAAAGTTAATCTATCATCCTTTTGTTTTTTTGTAATAAATGATTTAACCTTTGGTAATTGAAGCGTTAAACCAGATTCGATTGCTCTGTTTCTTGTTGTAGAATAAGTAAAATCGGTTAAACTATTTCTTTTAGTTTCTGAAATAGGTTTATTATAATTTTTTTAATAATAATCTTCTGATCATCACTATTGCTTGTTATACGTTTTCTTCCAACATTATTGTAATTTCGTGGTTTTTGACCATTGATAATCCGATAAATGGTTGAAAGGTTAACTTTATATAAATTTGCTAATTCTTTTGGTGAAAGTCCTTTTTTTAATTCTTTGATAACACGTTATTCATTTTCGGTAAGATGAAAACATTTTTTATCATTATTGTCCATTTCACAAACGATGCATTCAGTTTGGTTGGTGACGTGGTCACCTCTTCATTATTTCCCATATTTATACAACATAGCAAACGATCGATTTCGATGGCTTGATAAACGTAACACAAACATAGAAGAATAACAAAGTTTCTTGGCTGGTAGACGGCATCCTTGTGACGTCGCCACTGTTTGCAAAGATTGACGAGGCCACCTGATTTTTTGTAAGGGTTATCTCCCTTAGCCCCGAGGGCTACATATGATATACGTATACCTTTAGAATACCTTTTAAGTATTCTGGATGTATGTTTGCACCCACCCATAACCGTCGCGAAAGCGGATTATACCGCTGTGCACTCGGACCCTGCTGTTATTAGTCTAGATGCCTAGGGGCACCTAGTCCAGGATGCACCACGTGGAGGACTAACAGTAAGGAATATTACTATCATTGGAAATTGAGACTTTATAAGCATTACTCAAATCCTCAGAATCATTAGCACCCCTATTCTCAGGATTATTAGCACCCAAACGACGCAAAGTGAAAGCAAAATAAGCTGATGAGCGGAATCTTAAGGTTAAACGTAAATAATAAATTATTCGATTTGTTTTAAAATTTTTATTCAAAATTAAAAAAAAATATTTTTATTATTTTTATTTGTATAGATTAGAATAATTAAATGTTTATTTTGATAATTATTATGACATTAGAAAAGGGCAGATTTAAATGTGTGTTTAACATCAATTTTAAGGATTAGTTATTGTTCATTTTTAATGGAATTGAGCACACAAAATAATAAAAAGCTAATTATTATAAAAAATAGGTAACTTCAACTTATTATCCACGTTTATATAGAAGTAGCTTTTAAAATATGCTATTTTGGCCAACTCAGCCTTTTAAATAAATATTTCTAATATAGCCATTTCAAAAATTAACGCAAAAAATTATAAGAGTATTAAATCTAAATTAATTTGTTATGTCCAATTGTTTTTTGTATAAATAAATATTGGGAATTAAAAATAATGTCAAGTACTTACTATTAAGCATATATGTACTTATATATACTTAGAAATATTTATTTAAAAAGCCTTTGAATTTTGAACTATTGAATTTTTTTAACTTTGGTATATGTTTAATCATTTGGTAACTGAAAAAATTGCATACAATCCGTATTTTTATTTATAGTTGACGTTATAAATCATGTTAATCATTTTATTCCACTTTCGATTTTGCATCAGTTGATATTTTATACAATTTTTTATTACTTACAATATATATGTATATATAATTATAGTTTTTTTCAATTATTATAAAGTATTGTATATTTTATAATCTAAGTGACGTTTCTCTTGTACGCTATGTAGTTGCTAGAGCAATTTAAGTTAAATAATCACTTTTTGCGGTAATTGTTGTGAGAGTTGTATATATTAAGGAACTATTAAGTACTTGACATTATTTTTAATTCTCAATATTTATTTTTACGAAAAAATAATTAGACAAATTAATTTAGATTTAATACTCTTATAAGCACAAAAATGACATTGTAGTTTTTTTATAATAAAAGTAAAAACAAAAAAATCAAAATTAATTATTCTAATCCGACAATTTTAAATAAAATAAAATTCCTTAAAAATCCATCTATGTATGTAACTGAACCGTGTCACACAAGGATAAAGTTTAACCACCAGTAGCTCAGTAGTTAAGGCGCTGGCCTGACACCAGATAGGACGTGGCTTTAAGTACATCTGTGTGTGTGTGTAAAACTTGAAAGGTATTCGCTAATGATGATTTCAAGTAATCACAAAACAGCTGTAAAGTGCTCCTGGTTGACTTGAAATCAAGGAGACCTTTTTATTCAAGTAAATCTGGCAATATTAATCCGACAATTCTAAATAAAAATATTGTGTTTAAATTAATTATCTTTTCAATATGTATTTGTAAAATAGATGTATTTGTATGTATTTGCATTATAGTTTATTTTATCAATTAATGAATATTGTATAATTTTGACTGATTTGTTTTAACAAATCTGTCTGTTTTAGTTAAATTATGACGTTTATTAAAGTAACAGTTGTATCAATTAAAATTTGTGCTTCATGCATTTGAATTAATTGATTTTTTCTTTACATTTCAGTAAACAGTTGGTTCCGTCAAAAAATACAGAAATTAACTTTGAAAAATGGCATGAAAACGCTAAAAATTTGTTCAAAAAAATTGGTTTGAATATTTTTTAAATTATTAATAATTATTAAAAAACATTTTAATAAGAAATATTTATAAAATAAAACAGTAATTTAAAAATTGTATGTAAAAGTAAATACTTTGTTGATGTACATAGCATTAAAACAAAATTGAGAGGGGGGTTGTCAATAACTCAGTAATTTAAACTTTGACACCAAGATAAGTACCGCTATGGGTTTAAATTTTGACATAGTTGGATGTTATTAATTCTGAGGATGTGAATAATGCTTATAAAATCACAATTTCCAAGCTGGTGATATTTCTGACTGTTTGTCTTCTACGTGGTATATCCTGGACTAGGTGCCTATAGGCATCTAGACTAATAACAACGGGGTCCGAGTGCACAGCGGTATAACTGGGCTTCCGCTACGGCGGATAGATGCAAGCATATGCCCAGGATACTTAGAAAGTATCTAAAGGTACACGTATACCATATGTAGCCCTTGGGCTAAGGGAGATAACCCTGACAAAAAGTCAAGCAGTTGTGTCAATGTTTGTGAACAGTGGCGACGTCACAAGGATGCCGTTTACCAGCCAAGAAAGCTCGTTATGTTTTT
>JAKXYG010001354.1:397500-427500 GCA_025895645.1 Cardicola forsteri | reverse complement strand
ATTATTACTATTATTATTATTATTGCTATTATTATTATTATTAATATTATTAAAATTATGATGATGATTATTATTATTATTATCGTTATTATTATTATCATTATTATTATTACTATTATTATTATTATCACTATGATAGTATTATTATTGTTATTATTGTTACTATTATTATTATTATTATTACTATTATCATTGTTATTATTGTTATTATTACTATTATTATTATTATTATTATTACTATTATCATTGTTATTATTGTTATTATTACTATTATTATTATTATTGCTATTATTATTATTATTAATATTATTAAAATTATGATGATGATTATTATTATTATTATCGCTATTATTATTATCATTATTATTATTACTATTATTATTATTATCACTATGATTAGTATTATTATTGTTATTATTGTTACTATTATTATTATTATTACTATTATCATTGTTATTATTGTTATTATTACTATTATCATTATTATTATTATTACTATTATAATTATAATTATAATTATAATTATTATTACTATTATTATTATTAAGATTATGATTATGATTATTATTATCGCTATTATTATTATCATTATTATTATTACTATTATTATTATCATTATTGTTAGTATTATTCTTACATGAATAATTTATAAGAAACATTTATTACCTAGCGATCATCTGAGTAAAACCAAACAAACGAGCATTAGGTGTGAAACGTTGTTAATTATTGTACAACATATCTGAGTCGTTAACATATTAAATAAAACTGAACATTGACAAAATCTAAACAAATGAATGCTGAATATGATGTTATTTTTTATAAACAACAATAAAAAATAAATTGCAAATGTTGAATTTACGTATCTGGATGACAGAGTTACACAAATGACAGGGTTGAGTGAAAGCCGAAAAGAAGTTCAATCTTCGATTGTGCGTAATCTTCAATGCCAACGAGACTTTGATGTTGTTGTTGTTTTGCTGTAATTGTTGTCTTATTGCCTTATGCTTACTTTTAAATCAAAAGGGTTTTGTATAATATAGTATGATATATAGGCATGTCTATATTATACATATATATTGCAATTATATAGACATTTACACAATTTCTATAATGACAAAATTATTATTATTATTATTATTATTATTAATAATAGTAACAATAATAATAATAGTAATAATAATAATAAAACTCCACCTACTTTGAATCAAATAAGATTTAATCTAGTTAGTCTTAAGTCTGGATAAAGGAGGATAGTTTGAGCGCAAGGTTAGCAACCTGACCTCTGTCAAAAATTTATACTGCTACGGAAAAAATAAAAGATGGCGTCATTCCGGCAAAAAAATTGCAAAGAAGTAATTGCACGTATCTGAATGACAAATGTTGAATTTACGTATCTGGATGACAGAGTTACACAGATGACAGGATTGAATGAAAGCCGAATAAAAGCTCAATCTTCGATTTGCAGAATCTTCAATGCCAACGAGACTTTGTTCTTGTTGTTCTGCTGTAATTGTTATCTTATTGCCTTATGCTTATTTTTAAATTAAAAGGGTCTTGTATAAAATTATATATATATATATATATATATATATATATATATATATATATATGTATATATACATGCTATAAACGGCAAATGTTGTACTTCATCCAATTTTTAATTTGTCGAAATTTGAGTACATTTTATTGTATGTGGAGATTGGTTGTAATTGTACACTGATTGGTTCGTTTTTAATTGAGCTGTAATTGGGTGTATATGTATATGTACATATGATACAAAACTTTCTAAATTTTGTCTAGTTATAAAATGCTGCACGAAAAACAAACGGATTTAATTAAGAATTATCCAAAAAATATTTCAAACGTTTTGCAAACATACGAAAATGCGTGTTGTACATTTTTTGGTTTGATTTGCTGTTCCAAAACTGAATCATTAGTTTTGCAAGTAAACTTCTGTTTTATAAATAATCTAATAATATTAATAATAATAATAATAATAATAACAACAATAATAATAATAATAATAATAATAATAACAATAATAATGATAATAATAGTAATAATAATAATAGCAGTAATAATAATAACAGTAATAATAATAATAATAATAGCAATAATAATAATAATAATCGTAATAAGGTATCTTAAGGTATACTTATTCCATATGTAGCCGTTGGGCTAAAGAGGAGATAACGCTGACAAAAATCAGGCGGCCTCGTCAATCTTTGCAAACAGTGGCGACGTCACAAGGATGCCGTATACCAGCCAAGAAACTTTGTTGTTCTTCTACGTTCGGTTACGCTTATTAAGCAATCGAAATCAATCGTTTATATTTCGTATAAATATAGAAAATAATAAAGGGGTGACCCCATGTCACCAACCAAAATGAAAATGAAAATAATAAAAGTTTCATTAATGGCTTGTTACTACTCAAACCTAAATCGCAAATAGAATGTTTTCTAGTAACTTGATAAAATTCATTAACATTAAATTTGTTCATTTGTTTTGGTTGGTGACATGATCACTCCGTCATTAGTTCCATATGTGTACGGCATATTAAACGATCGATTTCAATGGTTTGGTAAGAGTAACAAATGCAGAGGAATTACAGCGATTTTTGGCTGGTAGACGGCATCCTTATGACTGCACCGCTGTTCGATTGACACAGCCGTTTGATCTTTGTCAGTATTATCTCCCTTAATAAGGGGGTAATTTAGCGGTACAGCTCTCAAATTTGGACCTCGCTGGGTTCGAATCCCACCACCGGCCCACTAAAATGCGGGCCCACGTTTAAGTTCGCTAATTGTTCACTGCTGAAAAGCATGTTTTATTGTAGAACATTGAAAGTAATAAACATAAAATAATTGATAAAAAATAATCTAACAGTTACATATGATATACATATTTCTTAAAATAACTTTTAAACATCCCAAGTATAAGTCAGTACCTATCTGTCATAGCAAAAATCCAGTTATTTTTCTGTACTTATGGGCAACTACTCATTAAAAATTGAGACTTTGTATTAGCATTAGCTAAATCGTTGTGGATCATTAGCATTCCAATAAAATATAGTGATTTTAATCAAATTTTGGTCAAACATTAGATACAAAAACAAACGATCTTTTCTAGAAACGTATGAAGAAACAGTTGCCGCTAACTAAAAATATTACCGTCGGTGCAGAACAATTTGTGCGCATTACAACTTCAAACGACTCGGTCAATGAAATCAAAAATTCCATCATTTTTTATCGTGTCAAGTCACGTGATCATGCCATTGAAGATTTGATAAAATTTGACAAATTTAACGAAAATGAAAAGATGGGAAATTACTTTAAACAATTGACAAGCAATCCCGTGTGGACAGGCATTGTTGGCGATGAATTAAATTATTTTGAAGCAAATGAACCCCTCTCGGTAATCGAGGACAATTTTGAAAGTGATCTAAGCACAGTGCAAATGGATGGTCAAGATGAATTTGTGGTAAGCAAGGTGATAACTAGATGGGTAAAGCCGAAACAAATTAAAGATTATTTGGATACAATTCAACATGTGAAATTAGAAATGAGATTGGTGAGTTGGAATAGAATTGATGTTTACAGTTAAGTTTTTTAAAAAAAATATTTTTGTAAATTAAATTAATGTACACTTTGAAAATAACAAACTTTTTTTGCACATTATAAAGATTCAATTGATACGCTACACTTTTAAATAAATATATGACCTTGATACATACGCTGGTAATGTGATGCCTAAACTTTAACTTTTTCTAGTTAAAATTTATTAAATATTAAAATATGTAATTTATTTACAAAAATAATTATTAAAGGATTTATTTATTTATTTTATATTCCTTTTATTTTTGAAAATAGTAATTTTTAAAATAAAATAACTGTTCACACATACATAGAAATTTACACTGTATTTTTAAATAATCAATAATTAATTTATTTTAAAAGTATTTTAATATAAACATTTTAAAAATATCTAAGGTACTTATTAATAAGTGTTAGATGTGTCTAAAATAAGTAACAAGTGCTAAATATATTTCAATATCATAGTAGGTCAACATTGGATTCACTTATGTCACTATCTGATTTTTAATGCTTTGTTAATATAGGATGTGATCAATGATATGCAGTTTATTAGCTAGACATTAATATGGATAATTGCTTAACATAACGTAATAATAATAGTGAACCTATGTCCACCCAGTTTTATAACTAGTCTACTTGGACCTCGGTAGATATCGGGGTTCGAATCCCACCACCGGTACTAAACGCGGGACCCATGTTTGGCTTCGCTAAACAATATCCACTACTAACAAAATGCGTTTCTCGTGCAACGAGAAAAAAAATAGCAAATAACAAAATAAAAAATTAAATTTTACAATTTTTAAGGAAAAATACAGTGTATTTGTTTGGATGTTCGTTTCAGAAATTACTCGAGCATTTGGAATTGTGGAAAAATAAAATTCTATTTGAAACAAATGAACACATTATTGTAACGAAAAATATTGTCGATACTGAATTTGATCTTAGTTTGCAACTTCATCATCCGCGTATTGAACGAACGAAAGAAGTAAAATGTTTTGTGTTTATGTCATGTTTTATAGACAGTGTATAACAAATGAAACACTTTTTGCTTATGTCATTTAAAACAATGTTTAAGTGCAAGTACATTTTACATAATGCCTAACCGTAAGAGTATAAACTAATATTATTGGTTCTTCAATATCTAACCAATTATAATAATGTCCTATTTTCATTGGTCAGTGATTTTTTAACAAGTTGTTAGCTTATTTTTAAACCAATCAGTATAATTGGTTATTATTTAAAACATTCTTCTACTGATACCACTAATCTTACTGCTACTATTACTCCTACTACTCCTACTACTCCTACTACTACTACTACTACTACTACTACTACTACTTCTACTACTACTATAATTACCACTTCTACTATTACTGCTACTACTACTACTATTATTATTATTTTTAATATTGCTATTTTTTAACTATCCAATTACCGTAAATTATAGTTTTCATGTTTTCTTCCTCCATTTGTTTTGACCAAAGGATGTAGCCAAAGTTAGACTGGCTGAATTGGAATTGCATCAAAACCGAATTGAAAGACACATTCGGGCTGTGCATTTAATGCTTAGCGAAATTAAGCGGGATTTAACCAAGGGCCTAACCGAAATGCTCAATCAATCGGAAGAAAAGTTTTTTGCCAACATTCAACAACAAACGGATTCCAAATTGTTGAAAGCATCAAAATCGTCTATGTAGGATGATACTAATAATAATACTAAAAAAATATTTTTACTACTTTAAATGTTTTACGAGGTAGACATTTTTTAGCAGTGGATATTTTAGCGAAACTAAACGTGGACCCACATTTGGTGCTAGTGGTACTACCATCATCCAGGTTTGAGTCAGTAAATTTATAAACGAGTTTTGATTAGCTTGTAATAATACTACCTTCTATCATATCTGGTTGAGATTGGCAATTTAAGCCCAGTAAAAATGAATGTCGACAAGAAAACGCCATTTCATTGAATTACGGTAAAAACGTGCCGGGGTGGTCTAGCGGTACAGCGCTCGAATTCGGACCTCGGTAGACATGGGTTCGAATCCCATTGCCGGCACTAAAATGCGGGCCCACGTTTGGTTTCGCTAATTGTCCATTGCTGAAAGATGCCTTTCTCGTGAAACATTCAAAGTAGAAAACATAAAAAAGCAGCATGATTCCAATGACGGTGTTTTCCAAAATCTGAATGGAATGTCCATTTTAGATATGTACAATAGTTGAAACCAAATATTTAATGTTTTGAAATAAATTATGTATATATATATAATTTTTAAATAGTTCAATTATAACATATATACCATTACTTAACGTTGGATGATTATTAGTATTTGAATGTTGTTAGTATCTGCGTCTTACTAACTGATTCTAAGTCAAAATACTGGTTGTATTTTTAAATTTTTGTTTTCTATAATTGAGGCACAGCATTTAAGAAGGTATGGTGCAATTGAATTTTTTAAGTTTGGTGTTTTAAAGAAGATATATAGAATTGATACAAAAAAGGCACCTCTATTTTATTTTGATGTAGTTGAATGCTTGCGTAATAATTTATTGCTCCGTTTGTAAACGTCTACTAATAGATGCGTTCATGGAATGGCGATAAAAACATTTATTGCTTTGAGTTATTGTCTGTAAACTCACTGAAAGACGGTTCCAAGTTCGTAACTGAAAATCTTGTTGATTGATTGATTTTTAGTATTTTAAGAAGAATGTTTAAACGGTCATAAGTTTAATAATGATGTGGACGGTGAATGATCTGTACCGTATTATCATTAAATTTTAAGTTATATAAAAAGCTGCAATTTATTTATTTACTAGAAAAACAAATTAATTTTAACTTTATATATATATATATATATATGGTTATTGGCTTAGATACTTCAGTAGAAGTAGCTTTTAGCACACAAAAAATATGTACGATTATAAAAATACAATACAATTAGTAGTATGTAACATCAGTCCAAAAATAAATAAATAAATAAAATAAGATTAAATTACTTAGGCTAAAAAAACCTCAAAATTAACGTTTATTCAGAAGTCATGTTCAATGTGATATGCATGAAGAGGCATAATATTACTTAGAAAACGTACTATAGTTAATAGTGTGCAAATATAACAGTATACATGAAATATAAATATATATATATATATATATATATATATATATATATATATATATATATATATATATATATATATATATATATATATACATATATATATATAATTTTTAAATATTTCAATTTTTAATAGGATTGTTGTTTTGAAAAAGGAGCTAGCTAATGAGGCCAGTAAACATACTAAATTTGTGCGTGAAACTTTGAAAAGCTTTAGACAAGACCTCGAAAATCGCATCGATCATTTACGAAATTCAAATTACAAATTGACAACATCTTTAAAGTATGTTTGTTTTTCATTGATTTAAATTACATGGCAACTTATGTAAAAATTATAAAATAATTGCACAATATGGTAAAGTCCTAGTAAAAGTGTTGTGTCACTTGCTAAGCCAGTAGTAACGTAGCAGCATTTGAAGACACAGGGCAATTAGAATTGATCAGATTTACTATAAATAATAAATGTACAGGTCTAAGGTCATCTACCCGTAACTCAGTGGCTTAAGGCGCTGGCCTGACATCTGATAGGGCGTGGGTTCAAGTTCATCTGTGTGTAAAACTTGAAAGGTATGCGCTGCTGATGATTATTCAAATAAATCTGACAATTCTAATATAACAATTTCAAAACAAATAATCCCTTAAAACCCATGTAATTAACAGCACACCAATATTAAGCAAAAGATAAATTTAAAAAAGTTACAAATTGTTTTTGTGCACACAAAATGAGTTTAAATGTGTGAATGTAAACAGATTCGGAGGCTTGAACAGATAGTGACACTTTAAAGCAACCATTAAAATTAACCCGGTATTTTGTTTAACTAAATGACGTAGTATTGACAAAGTACCCAAACATTAGTTTGACTTGAACTTCTTATCGATCCAATTAGGAGTGGTTTCTTTGGCTCGTTCGTCTAGGCGACACTTTGTCACCGCAACTGCAACTAAACTGATAGATACAATGGGAGATAGAGAAGGTTGCTATGGCTGTTTTTTGTTAGACAAAGGCAGACTTGTTGTGGTACATAACATTCTCAATTGGATCAATGGGTTTATCCTTTTAATCGCACTTTTAAGCTTTATTTTTAAGGGATTCATGACAATTCTAAAAATTCCACGATAATGGTGTTTAATGTATAAGTGTCTTTAATTTATATAGCATCGCCAAGTTTGGTTTATGCATAATTTTATTTGGGATGCTAATAATCCTGATAATTTAAGTAATGCCTATGAAGTCTCAATTTTCAATGATGGTGATATTCCTGACTCTACGTGGTGCATCCTGGACTAGGTAAATATAGATATCTAACTGAGTTTCCGCTACTGCTGATGGGTACAAACACACTCAGGGTACTTGAAAAGTATGTTAGAGTATACATATACCACATGTAGCCATTGAACTACGAGAGATAACCCTGACAAAAAATTAGGCAGCCTCGTCAATTTTTGCAAACAGTGGCGACGTCACAGGGATGCCGTCTACCAGCCAAGTCATCGAAGTTGATCGTGAATGAAGTAAAATAAAAAAATAATTCTGTTATCATCGGGTGACGCGATGTTAGCTGTTCATTATTTCCATATTTGTACAACATATTGATGGTTCGACAAGCATAATAAACGTAGAAGTATGACAAAATTCCTTGGATTATAGATAGAATTTCAGTTTGTGAAGATTGATTTTTCTCAAGGTTATCGTTTCGGTATTGGGGGTACTCCCAATTAGACCACTATGCACTTTGTTCCATTTGCATCTAGTCCAGGATGCAGCAACTAGAAGTAATAATTAGAAATATTGCTGTAATTGAAAATCGCGACTTTATAAGCATCAGAACTCAGGATTGTTAACATCTCTACAATCGTTCACTAAATAAGGCGAGTTGATATAACAAGCAACGTTGCTTGTCGTCAAAGGTTGAGCGAATTCGCCTAGTGGCGATTTCTCCCCCAATATCTTACGTAGAGTAGCGAATAAGAACGTAAAAACTGGACGGGAAACATATTTGTTGCCAAAGCTTACAGGATCAGATCATGGGATGACAAACGGAAACTGAAAATGGAAGCGAATGCAAGTTGAATGACAGGAAGAAACGGAAGTGTCCAACGGCGTGGGAACGGTTGATTTTATAGCCGTTCCTACTGGCATGTACCGTTGACGCATTCAAACAGAAATTGTCAATTCTCACAAATTAAATGTTAATTTTTGATGAAATAAAATAATATTGTTTATTATTTGTGAGTTCAAATTATCTTCGTTAATTGCCACCGCTACGTAACTTTTCTAAAAACAACTACTTTTGATTTACACTCTAGATTGTTTGCAAAAGGAGGAAATTTTACCACAAATGAGGTCAAACAGTACGGCAGTCAATTGTCTGATTTAAGTCAATCGATCAAAACTGTCGAAGAAGATATTTTGGGCAGTTTGGAATCAATAGAACAAGATAGACACGTAATTACGGAAACTGGAATGAAAAAATTCGATTCTCAAATCAAGCCACATTTAAATGACTTAATTTATATTGAAAATATTACTAGGTGTGTTACAAATACCGTGGTAAGTTTGAAAGTATAATTAACAATTCAATACGTAACTTTTACTAAAATATATTTACAATATGACAATAACGCTTTACTATTGGTTAATTTACATAACGAACTAGCCAACCAATCACAGTAAAGGCAGATTGCAGACAGACAGGCACCGGACTCGATAACTAATTTTATTCCATTTTGGAATATTTGATTTTGGCCTAGATTTTAGAGCTCAAATGGGTAGGTCAGTGTAACGTAAATCCACCTAACAGTCACGTATAACATGTTTGAGTTCCTGTTACAGAAGCCTTCTCTTTTATCCAGGTTTCGGACTGGCTAGATCGCTTTACGTTTCCGATCCTCACTAGGTGAAGTTGGCAATTTCAACCTTCGATATGCACGATTTTCAAAAAAGTAATACTTCTATTAAAACCAAGATAAGAATCTATAAGTGTTTAGCACATTCTATTCTATTTATGCTTGCAAAACTTGGCCTCACCTAAGTGGATGTACAAAAACTTGTCCATTTTGTGCAAAGCTGTTTATGATTCATATGATTTCGTTCGCAGTCCTCTATTGAACGCAACAATTCAATAACTAATAAAATATTTTAACCATTTCTAGATATTTGTAAGACACTTAACATTTATTGGCCATCTACCTCTAGCACAATAAGAGAAATAGGTTTAAAATGGATTGGCCATGTTTTACGTAGATCGCTTACTCATCCAGTCAGAATAGCTATGGAAGCCCATCTATTACCCGGATGAAAAAGAAGGCCAGGCAACCAACGGAAATTTTGGACGGACATTGTAGCACGCGAACTAAGTCCTTCTATTTATGCTAAGCCCCTAGTCTAAATGCATTACTTAATTGGGCGTCCGTTTGTTTACCCTATGCAGCTAACAGATATCATTGGACGGGTTTAACTCGATGTAATTAACATTGAATGTCAGCTCACGCCAAGTGTCGTTCTTTAAGTACACACTACAAAAGTTGATGTTTTTACAGACGTTTTGGTATTTGGACTACTCTGGGTAATAATATCCGATGGGGATGATGATGATGATGATGTGACAAAAATGGATAGTATTTAATTAACTTTATGCTAATGGGAACATTTACAGCAAATGCAATTTGTCAAACGACAAGTGAATTTGATTGGTCAATAATCTAAGGCTTGTTATTGGTTAATTATTAAACTTATTAAATGTTGTACTTTAGACACACATCAAAACAGAAATTGCCAACAGTTTGAGTCAACAACATTATTTGTTGACAAAAATTGAAAAATTCAGCTTACTACTAGAATCACTTGTCAATTATGAAAAAGTTCACCAAGAAATGGAAACCAAATTGTCCAAATTACCGAAATTCAGCTATTTGGAAAAATCGGAAAGTGACTGCGCAGTAGTCAAACAGGAAAGTATTTTGCACAGTTTAGAACAATGGAAAACAGTTGATAAAATTATGGAACAGCAACTTATTGCACAAATAAGTCAATTAATGGTAATGATTTCAAACGATTCTAGTTATCGGTGTACCTATTTGAATTGTCTCAGCAATCAATTTGTAGCGGAAGATGACAATGAACAGAAGAAAACTGCCAATTTAAAGGTTAGCAAAAATTGGATTTTGGAAATAAAATTGAACAGTTCAGGTTCATCTTTACAAGACATTGGGAGACAAACAAATATATCAAATTGTCACAATTTCTGGTGCAGTAATATTAATATTAATAATAATAATGATAATAATGATAATAATAATAATAATAATAATAATAATAATAATAATAATAATAATAATAATAATAATAATAATAATAATAATAATAATAATAATAATAATAATAATAATAATAATAATAATAATAATAATAATAATAATAATAAAAATAATAATAGTAATAATAATAGTAATAATAATAATAATAATAATAATAATAATAATAATAATAATAATAATAATAATAATAATAATAGTAATAGTAATAATATTAATATCAAGAAGAATAATTATTTTAATAACAATAAAAATGATTATTATAATAAAAATAATAATATTAAGAATAGTAGCAATAATAATATTATTATTAATAATAGTATTAATAATAATACAACCTTCACAACAATTACTGCAAAAAAATGATTATTAAACTAAAACCCCTCTAGCAACTACATAGCGTACAAGAGAAACGTGATGATGATGACAATACAATAGTAATCTTAATAATAATGGCAATATTATTATTATTATTATTATTATTAATGGTACTACTACTAATAATAGTAATAATGATAATAATATTAATAAGAATAGTAATAATATTAATATCAATATCATATTGAACATGACTTTTAAATATACGTTGATTTTGAGTTTTTTTTCTTCTTTTAGCCTATGCAATTTAACCTTACTTTACTTATTTATTTTTGGACTGATGTTACACACTGCTAATTGTATTGTATTTTTATAATTGTACATATTTTTTTGTGTGCTGAAAGCTACTTCTACTGAAGTATCTATGCCAATAAATAATAATAATAATAAATAATAATAAAAATAAATAAAAATAATGATCATCATCGAGGATAAACATTCCCCACCGGTTATTATCGCAAAGGTTAGTCCAAATACCAAAATTTCTGTCAAAATATGAACCTTTGCAATGTACACTTAATAAACGACACCGGTTATTATTATTATTATTATTAATAATAATAATAATAATAATAATAATAATATATTACGTCCTCGTTTGTTCTTAGACGTCGACCAATGTAAAGTTAGGTGGAACCCAAATATTGGTTCCATCCAACTCATCTGGATCGGAAATACAAATAAGCCGTCCTGGAAAATCCATCATGGACGACGTATCTATTGGAATTGTTCAAAATATTTTTAAAGAACAAAATTATTTGTGCAAAACTGATCAATTTCCATTGGATAACAAATCTAATCCCAATTCAACCAATCACACGATTAAGGAAACAATTCAAGGTTAAATTTGTAGATTTATTTTTATTTCATTTTTAGCGAAAAATAATTATCGATTAATATTTATAAGTATTAATGGCAAGATGATTAGATTTTTACTAATGTGCCGAGGTGGTCCAGCGGTACAGCGCTCGGTTTGGACCTGGGTGGGTTCAAATTCCATCAAAGACACTAAAATGCGGGCCCACGTTCGGCTTTAATAAAATGTCCAACGCTGGAAGATGTTTTCCGCAAAACATTCAAGGCAGCAAACATAAATAAATAAGTAAATGATAGGTTGTAAGTTGAATGTTGTTCGAAGCTAAACATCAAATGGTTCGTGCACTTACTCTAGATTGTTTTTATATTGAAAAGCAGAATACTTTTGAAATAAACTAAAGTTTTACCATCTGGCCTAAGATACTTATTCAAATCAGTAATAATTAAGTAATTAAGACTTTCAAACATAAAATGTACATTTGTTTCATACACATCACAGCGGTGTAATTCAGTTACAATCATGCAAATATATATATATATATACATTGAATATTTGATTTTCATTATCATTATCATCATCGGGGATAAACATCCCCCACCGGATATTATCACCCAGGTTAGTCCAAATACCAAAACGTCTGTAAAAACATCAACTTTTGTAGTGTGTACTTAAAGAACGACACTTGGCGTGAGCTGACATTCAATGTTAATTACATCCCGAGTTAAACCCGTCCAATGATATCTGTTAGCTGCATAGGGTAAACAAACGGACGCCCAATTAAGTAATGCATTTAGACTAGGGGGCTTAGCATAAATAGAAGGACTTAGTTCGCGTGCTACAATGTCCGTCCAAAATTTCCGTTGGTTGCCTGGCCTTCTTTTTCATCCGGGTATGGATGGGCTTCCATAGCTATTCTGACTGGATGAGTAAGCGATCTACGTAAAACATGGCCAAATCCATTTTAAACCTATTTCTCTTATTGTGCTAGAGGTAGATGGCCAATAAATGTTAAGTGTCTTACAAATATCTAGAAATGGTTAAAATATTTTATTAGTTATTGAATTGTTGCGTTCAATAGAGGACTGCGAACGAAATCATATGGATCATAAACAGCTTTGCTCAAAATGGACAAGTTTTTGTATATCCACTTAGGTGAGGCCAAGTTTTGCAAGCATAAATAGAATAGAATGTGCTAAACACTTATAGATTCTTATCTTGGTTTTAATAGAAGTATTACTTTTTTAAAAATCGTGCATATCAAAGGTTGGAATTGCCAACTTCACCTAGTGAGGATCGGAAACGTAAACCGATCTAGCCAGTCCGAAACCTGGATAAAAGAGAAGGCTTCTGTAACAGGAACTCAAACATGTTATACGTGACTGTTAGGTGGATTTACGTTACACTGACCTATCCATTTGAGCTCTAAAATCTAGGCCAAAATCAAATATTCCAGAATGGAATAAAATTAGTTATCGAGTCCGGTGCCTGTCTGTCTGCAATCTGCCTTTACTGTGATTGGTTGGCTAGTTCGTTGTGTAAACTAATCAATAGCAACGTTACGTTTTTTACAGCAGATGATTCCATTGTGAAGCAGGTCGATTTGGACAAAGCAACTCAGCGCAAAAATCAATTAGGCAAGAAGGAAAGTTGTCCATCAAAGAATCGTTCTAAACACAAAAAGTACGAAAAATATTTCGATATTGTTTTTTTTGCTTCATCGAGTACTACTAAATTTGATATTTAAAAAAATGTAGTTAGTTACAATGGTTCATGTTGATAATCGTCATTCTACATACAGCTATGTAAGATTCATCATGAACTTGGATTAACACGGAGCAGGAAAGTAAGCACACACTGGTATAATTGAACTTTCAGTTTAGTGAATGGATAGAAACACTCCAACGATACATAAAATTATAGTAACAAATAAAAATACTGGAAATAATAATAATAATAATAATAATAATAATAATAATAATAATTGTTATTATTATTAGTCTAACAGTGTCAAAATTAAACATTGGTGGATGTGCTATTGTAATCCTCATGATTGAAACCTAACAAATGTTGGTGGTAATTCATTAACGCTAAGTTTCAATAACTTCTCGAATTTCTATACAAAAAGGTTGCCGAATGCGAACTAAATTTGGTGGGATAAATGAAGTTTCTTGGCTGGAAGGCCCCTTCCTTGCGACGACGCCAGTGTTCACAGGAATTGACGAGACGACGTTATTTAAGGTTGACACTCGGTTGACGGATGTACAAGCCTAATCGGTTGCATATAGTAAATAGATACCTTGATGTACCTTTTAAGCATCTTAGATGTATGCTATCACCCATTCACTGAATGGAAATCCAGTGAAAGCCCAGTTATACCGTTGTGCTCTCGGACCCTGTTGTTATTAATCTAGATGCTTGTTGGTACCTAGTCCAGGATGTACCACATGGAGGATGAACAGTCAGGAATATCACCATCATTGGAAATTGTTGACTTTATAAGCATTACTCCTTGTGAATTATTGGCATCCTCAGAATTGCCGTTAGGCTAAGCAAGATAACCCAAACAAATAATCTGGCATTTTTATCAATTTGTGGACTTTATCATCATTGAATATGCATACTCTACAAATGTAGAAATAATTTAGGACTTATTTCTTTTTTTCTGTCAATGGCAGTCAATCAAATTCAAACAAACACAATGCAAGACAAGTAAGAAATCAAAATTTTTATGAAATATTTGGCAAAGATCCTCAAGGTTCCAATTTGGACGAATTTAAACCAACCGATTTGACTCAAACCGACACAGCAGTCCAAACAACAACAGCGAAACGCACCGATGTTGTCAAGGACAGTGACGTCTTGTGCGAAGAGCAAAATCAAGTGTGTTTTGAGCAAATTACGCTGCTAGGCCGAGTGCAAAGAATATGTCGACAAAATTTAACTTGTGCGCTGCACTTGTCCGAAGTATGTTCGATTAATGGTAATTTATTGAATGAAGTAAATTGTCGAATTTAATTGGCTGCTAATGCGTTTGCCAAAAATTGCTAATGCATTTTGAAATTTTTTCTTTATTGGTTCGTACAGTACTTCTGTACGACCCAGTAGAAAGGATTATTGTCACAAGTTACAGGGTTCGGATCTAAAATATGAAAATAGCGGTAGACCAAGATGGGAACTGCAAGAAGGTGGAAACTTGGATGAATGGCGTGGGGAACGGCTAATATTGATTAAGCGTGATTAAATGAAAACATTAAATTTAAGTTATATTAGGTTTGGTCAATTTTATGTTCGGTTCTAAGTAAATTAACATTATAGGGAGTTACTTATGTTAAAAACTATGGCAGTTGAAATATATTTTACGTAAACCATTTAAAATAACAAAAATAAAAAAACCTAGTGGTTATAGGGTCGAAAATACGTACGTTTTTTGGCTCATGGAAGGAATTGTTGTAGCAATACTAGTATTTAAAACCCGTCTGGTTTTTTTTGTCAGGGTTATCTTTTTTAGCCATAGGGTATACATAAATATTTTCACGTACTCTGAGTATATACTTTCACCTACCTGCTGAATCAGAAACCTAGCTACACCGCTGTATACTCGGTTTTTTTTGTGAAAGAGGAATAGTCAGAAATATTACCATCATTGAAGATTGAGACATTATAAGCATTAGTCATATCTTTAAGATTATTAATATTCCATATATATATATATATACAGGGTTTAAAATGGTACTTGTCAGTGAACTCTTATTTTTTAATTTGTGCTATTTTAACGCCACAAAGGATTTAGAACTCTACACGACCCAACCAAATTCCAAATTCCTTTGATGAAGCAGCCACACTCATATCGGATACATTGAAAAAATATTATCATGAAATGGAACAATATCGCGATACACAAATACGAGGTTTGCAACACTTATATATACACTACTTGACCACTTATTTCAGTAGTATATAATTATAATACAATATTTTTTTGATAGAATTTTGCAAACAGATTGAGCATTTCGAAGATTTGACAACAGGATTGCCCAAACTCATCTACAATCAATTGATGTTCGACGCAAAATTGTCTATTTTGGAAAAATTGTTCTTGTGCCATGAGAAAATTCAACCGCATTTGGAAAAAATTTATCAATTGATGGTAATTGTTGGTTGGGAAAAATATGGTTGCTGGTCACGAGAAATAGAGGTTGTTTTAATTATGACTAATATTGCCGAGATGGTCCAGAAATACAGCGCTCGGCTCGAATCTGGCTTCAATCCATCATCACCGGCCCACCTTCGGTTTCGCCAATAATTTCGCGACACTATGCACACAGCTTTGTATTGGAATAATTTTAGTCCTCGTTACATAGTTCTTTATGGTACTGAAATACTTTGCAGTTAAAAACTAATTGTACCAGAGTGGCATACCGCTAGACAAGAAATCTGGCGGACATGACCGGCTTTGTCCACGTTTATTTCTGATCTTATCTAGGCGAAGTTTCAAGTTTTTAAAATAATGCAATTTGCCACTTGTATCAAAAAACATAAAAACACTAATTCAGTTAAAGCAGTGGACACTGATCTTTTTCAACACTCAAATTTGTTGATATTTATTTAGAAAGTCAATTTTGATCATCTGCATCCCGAAATGGGTATCGCATTGTCTAACCAACTGCAATTGAAGCAGTTGAACGATGTTCAACAAGACCTACAAATGAAAGCCGATCGTTTGAGTCATCATATTCAGCTTATTCGCAATTCTATCTTGAATCAAGATTCGCGCGCATTTCGCCGTCGCATTTTAAGCATGTCCGACTCTCTGTTTATTCAATTTGACAATTTGATTTGTTGTAATCAAATTAAATTGCCAGGTGAGTGATCTTGAATAATTTTTGTTGCAATTCCGTTTTGAATCAAGATTTGTACACATTTTAAATATGGCCGACTCCCTGTTTATTCAATTTGATAATTTGATTCGTTGTAATCAAATTGAATTGCTAGAAAAGCAACCTTGAAGTTTGCTTAAATTATGATAAAACCAACCAAGGGAAAAAGTTGCGAATAAAGGAGCCAATAGGGGTCAGCTAACCTTTTGTGTGAGTGTGTGATTACTCGGCAGTTGGGGTATGGAAAAGTTTCAAAAAGTGTGACCAAATTTGCACCGGAATGGGCGCCGGGGTGGTCCAGCGGTACAGCGCTCAAATTCGGACCTCGGTGAGCATAGGTTCGAATCCCATCACCGGCACTAAAATTCGGGCCCACGTTTGGTTTCGATAAAATGTTCACTGCTGAAAGATGTTTTTGGTAAAACATTCAAAGTAACAAACATAAAAAATACAAATCGTATAGTACTATGTAAATATTGATTTTTGCACCATATATACATTTTCAAGGTCAAACAATCCCCTTTTGATAGAAGAATGCACCAACGTGACTCACACTCACTCACGGAGGTTGATCAATAGGATTTTTTAAAATTCTTTTTCCCTTGGTTGGTTTTTTATCATCTACCGATTTGTATTGCGTAATCGTGCAAATTTGGTCACATATTGACAAACTTTCCTGTTTCTAACTTACGATTGATTACACACTCATAAAAGGTTATTTAACTCCTTTTTTTGCAAAATCAGTAATGACAACTTTGATAAAAAAATCATGCATTTTCATTAATCATTCCATGCCGTGGTGCCGTCACAAGGATGCTGTTTATCAGATAATAAATTTCGTTTTTTTCTTACGTCTCCTATTTTTATCAAGTATTCAAAGTTCATTTTGGTTGGTGACGTAATCACCTTTTCATTATTTCCTATATTTATACGGTATATATAAAACAATCGACTTCGATGGCTAGATAAGTGTAACAAACTTAGAAGAATAAGGAGGTTTCTTGGTTGGTAGACGGTATTCTTGTGACGCCGCCACTGTTTGTAAAGAATAACAAGACCGCCTGATATTTTATCAAGATTATCTCCTTTAGCCAAACGCTACAGATGGTATACGTAATATTAAGAGAGCTTTCAACTATCCTCGGTGTATGCTTGCATCCGAAAAAGCTGATATTTTTATTCCGCCTACATCCATATATAGTACTAGCACAAATCGAGTGAATAGCAGGCTTCCACATTTGCAAATAGATAAATGTATACACCCAGAATACATTAACGAAAACAGGCTAAATTTAGACAATTTTAATACAATCAATCTCATCCATATTTATAAACAATATTAACTAACAATTTGATTGGTCCATTTTGTAACAACCAATAAAATCGCTTTTTAAACAGATATAGAAATCGATCCACATTCACTCATCCCCGATTCAAATCAGTCGGAAGAAAGCAAAAATTTCGACCGAGGCAAAGTTACGTGGAGATGCAACACTATGTTGGACAATGTTCTGTCTAGCTTCAAATCGCGGACGCCGGCTCCTGCCAACAATTTTAACAAACGAAGTCAACAACCAATAAAAATGGTTAATACAGGAGGCGATAAAATGACTAACACCAAGACGTGGTGTTTGGTATCAGCACAAACCACGGCAGCTCATATGGAAACGCTCAAGTATCGCGATTCGACAATTGCTGTGTGTTTTGAGTCTAACGTTTAAGTATTGATTTTGATTTTAGACCAATTGTATTGTAAATGGCGTTTTGTTATTTTTCTACTGACTTGTTTTTTCTTTGTGCGTATTCTTTCATCGTCACGTCCTTTTCCTTCATAACTCTGTTTGTGCGCCAACTTCTAGTGTACAATCCATCAAATATTCTCCCAGTTAGAGATAGTAGAGGAATTTAAACTTTCCTTGATAACGGTAGGAAGCTGGACAGTACAATAAACTACAGTTTGCTTTTTTTTACAGTTTTTTTTCTTTTATGAATTATTTTTATTGCATGTTTATAATATTACTAATATACATATATAGTAGTAGTAGTTAATGATAGTTCAATTACGACTTGCTTCATATCTTCGACTTATGGTTATAAATATTTAAAAGATTCATCTACAATTTTATGCTAAATACATGGTGCAATCTTTATTGTAGATAATTTGTTTAAACTTTAATTGTAGGTTTTCCCTATTTGCTTTCCTTTCGATTTAGTTGTGTGGGCATCACCCCTTTTCTTTTATATCAAGATAGCTAACTTTGAATTCCAACAGTCTGCGTTTTTCAACTGGACTTGCATCGGCTACAACAGAATTTATTTATTTATTTTGTTGTTACTGCTTCAAAGGAATGCTAATAATTCACGAAGATTTGAGTATGGTTCATAATGTTTCAAAATTTTTATGACGGTGATAATCCTGACTAGGTGCCAACAGGTATCTAGACTAATAATAACAACGATCGAGTGCACAGCATTATAACGGGGTTTCTGCTACGGCGGATGAATGCAAGCATATACCCAGGATACGTAAAAGGTATCTTAATGTATACATATACCATATATAGCCGTTGGGCTAAGGGAGATAACCCTAACAAAAAATAAAGCAATCTTGTCAATTTTTGCAAACAATGGCGCCGTCACAAGGATACCGTCTACCAGCCAAGAAACGTTGTTATTTTTTTACTTGGTATTTGCAAAAAATGAGTATATATATACAGCAATTACAACAAAAAGTGATTTTTTAAGTAAAATATCTTCAGCTATCACATAGCCTAAAAAATGTTACTTTAAATATAAAATATACAATATTAGATAATAATTAAAATACAAGTATATTTTTTACAGATATATGTAGTAACTAATAAAAAAATTACATAAAATATTAACTGGCTCATAATGTAAGATTGAGTAAAATTATCAACATAAATATTTTTAAAAATGTAAAATGTATCTGATTTTTAGAGCTACTTAATTGTTTTATGTATAATTTGCTACAAAATATTAAATAATAAATGTGATGGTTGTTTGTAACCACTTGGTTTAGTTAGTTTTGGTATGCTCTTGGTTAAAATGTTGATTTAGTTTTATATAATATAAGTTTTAACAAATAAATTGATTTGGACAAATATTTTTTGATTTAAATATGCTAATACATGTAAAGTTTTATTATACAAAAAAAACCCAAAATAAATGTTACTAATACTAGAATTATTAAATAACGATTTTCAAATGCATAATTATTTTTGTTTTAGCTCGTATTATGTTTAAATTAAGATTTTTATGTAAATGAAATAAATTTAGATACAATTAAAATTAATTGTGTAAGATTATAACATAGATTATTGTTTTTATAAATAATTGTGACTGTGGCGAAAGTAAATTACATTTTACTATAAAAACACCACTGCTTTGATTGATAGTTTTTTCCCAACATTATCATAATTTCCCAGTTTTTGACTGTTAATAATCCGATAAATAATTGAAAGGTTAACTCTGCATCAATTGGTCCATTCTTTTGGCGAAAATACTTCATTTTTTATTCTTTCATGACACGATATCCATTTTCGGTAAGATGAAAACATGTTTTATCACTACTGTTCATTTCACAAACAACGCAAACAGAAAGTAAAATGAGTAGATAATCGGAATCTCAAGGTTAAACAAAAACAATAAATAATTCGATTTGTTTTAAAATTTTTATAAATTATTTTTATCACTTTTATTTATATAGATTTGAATAATCACATGTTTATTTTGGTAAGCATTATGATATCACAATTAGGTCAAAGTTTAATGTACATTTAATATCAATTGTAACAATTAGTTACAATGAAATTAAGCACACAAATTAATAAGCCAATTATTATAAAAATTATATAACTTTCAAAATATGCTATTTTGACCGACTCAGCCTTTTTACATAAATATTTCTAACTTAGTATAATGGAACTATTAAGTACTTTACACTATTTTTAATTCTCAATACTTATTTTTATGAAAAACCAGTAGGACATAATTTCATTTAGATTTGATATGGTAGTATATATATATATATATATATATATATATATATATATATATATATATATATATATATAAGGTGTACGATTTCCTGTGCAGTGTTATTATTTGATGAACAATAATAATAAAACCCTGTTATGATACTGTACGTTCGGAATGCTAATGATCCTGAGGATTTGATGATGATACTCCTGACTGTTTGTCCTCCACGTGGGGGCATTCTGGACTAGGTGCGCAATTGTTGAAATGGCTTTTAATTGGATTTTATTACATAATAACAATATTTTATTGTTGTTGTAGAATTTTGGAAATTTTATTAAAACGCTCAAAATGACCGTCGAAGCCGACTTCTTCAATGCTTCAACAAACAATGACCAATATTTAGAACAGTGGAATGTTAGTTTGGAAACAATACGCAAAATTTCTCATTAGACCAATTCAGTGTGAACCTTTTCGTACACTCTTTTTTTTATAAGAAACACTAATAATAATAATCAATATTTATAAATAAATGATAAAATGTTTTTTTTAATAATTTTTTTTACAACTTTGAATGTTTTACTGAAAACGTTGTTTAGCGAAGCGGAACGTGGGGCTGCATTTTGTGGGTCGGTAATGGCGTAGCACATGGATTATCAGTATAAGATCTTGTTGAAAATAAACGATTTTATTACTAAAACGGAATTTTTTCAATTTATATTATTATTATTATTATTGTTATTATTATACAAAACCCTTTTGCTTTAAAAATAAGCATGGGGCAATAAGACAACAATTACAGCAAAACAACAACAATAACAATAATAAGAAAATCTTGTTGGCATTGAAGATTTTGCAAATCGAAGATTGAGCTTCTTTTCGGCTTTCACTCAACCCTGTCATTCAGATACGTGTGATCACTTCTTTGCCGTTGTTTGCCGGAATGGCGTCCTCTTGTATTGTTTCTGTAGCAGTATAAATTTTTTACAGAGGTCAGGTTGCTAACCTTGCGCGCTCAAACCATCCCCCTTTATCCAGGCTTGAGACTGGCTAGATTTAATCATTTCTAAATCATTTCTGATCTAAACTAGATTATTATTATTATCATTATTATTATTAATATTATTATTATTGTTGTTGTTGTTATAATTATTGCTATTATTATTATTAAATTGTTGTTATTATTATTATTATTACTATTGTTATCATTATTATTATTATTATTATTATTATTGTTATTATCAGTATTATTATAATTATAATTATTATTGCTATAATTACTATTACTATTATTATCATTATTGTTAATATTTAATAGTGTTATTGGCTTGAATATTAGAGTAGAATTAGCTTTAGCACACAAAAATAGGTAGAATTATGTAATACACCAATTGGCATTATTAAACAACTATCAAACAATAGTTGTATATTGTGCTGGGGTAGTCTAGCGGTACAGAGCTCGATTTGGACCTGGGTGGGTATGTGTTCGAATCCCACCACCGGCCCACTAAATACAGGCCCACGTTTGGCTTCGCTAAAATGTCTACTACTGAAAAACATGTTTCTTGTAAAATATTCAAAGTAATAAACATGTTAAAAAATAAAATAAAATTTACATTATAGTTAATTGGTACAACCAACAATTGCAGTTTAGATGTTAATGTGATTTTAAGGATTTTTATAAAATTTGTCAAATTTACTTAAACAATAAATCCACTTGAGTTTAGTTAACCAGGAGCACTGTACAGCTGTTTTATCCTTATTTGGAATCATCGGCAGTGTACATCTTGTACATTTTACACAAACTTGAATCCATAGCCTACTTGGTGTCAGGCTAATGCCTTAACTATTGAGAGCTACGTGTGGTTAAAATTGGCTCCGTAAACTTATAATTTATAGTAAATTTAATCAATACCAATCGCCCAATATCCTTAAATACTGTACGTCACCAATGGTAGCAAGCAAGTGAATAATCTCTTCTACCAGGACTTTTACCATACACGTCCGGACATACTGGTTCGGTTATGTTTATTAATGGGTTTTTGAGGGTAAAATGTTAACATTATCAAATTCACTTGGCTGCTGAGCTAATCACAAACATTGCACAGCTGTTTTACGTCTTTGTTTGAAATTATCAACGGTATGTACCTTTCATATCTGATACAAACGTAACAATTCGCATCTTATCTGTTGTCAGGTCAATAAGAACCGGGTGGGTAAAACCAACGTGAATGTATTATTTATAGATTTGGTACTGGACTTGATTTGAATTCCTCTACAAGATGTCTATACAGTCTCAATTTTTAATATCAATGATATTCTTGGTTGTTCCTCTACCATGTGGTGTTTCTTGGATTAGATGTCCAAAGTTACCTAGACTAATAACAACAGGAACCGGGTGAGACAACGGTATAACTAAGCTTTCACTGTACTCTCTTTCAGCAAATAGATGCTTACTTTATGCAGTCAGCTAGTTGTATGGATTTATCAAACCCTTATTCCCCTTCCGCTCCCCTCCGCAAAGACGATCGCCTCGTTAATACCTGTGAACACTAACGTTGTCGCAAGAAGGCAATCTTTTAGCCAAAAAACTTCATTTATCCTTCCGCAAGCATCCGACAACCTCTTCGTATAGGAATTCGGGATGGCACCGACGTTTATTGTTGTGGACTCGGCATTGAAAACATTAACCTAGGTCTACCCTGCTTAAAAGTACCCAACAACCAGTACAACAACCATAACAGCATATAAAGAGTTCGGATACTATAACTTCGACGTTTAGGACCAACTGGCTCTGGACAAAAATGACAATTGTATTTGTGTCGCGGATGATTGTATCATGTGCTATAAAGCCGGATTGTACGACAACCGAAACGTTCATCATCAGTTCGTCTGTATCTCGAAAATACGAATCCCGTCTTTGGGGTTGCTATCAATCGACAAAGTAAGTTTTATTTACAATTGAATACATCGATAGAAATACATTTAGTATATGCACATACAAAGTACACAACAGCCTGCTTGTTGTTGCGGAATACGAACAGCACCAGAACGCTACAATCCCGACTTGCCGCGGCCTACAAAAACCAAAAAATGAATAATTAGTTTGCAGTAAAAAAGGAAAATAGCATCATTACATTACATACAACAAATATGCCAATTTTCGGAAAAAAAAGTATTTCGACTGATAAGTATGTGTGATATGTATGTGTTTTGTGCATGATGCATCATGTTGATTTTAATTTTCAAAAAATGTGTTATTGATTGCAATAAACGAATTAAAAAGAAGCTTATGTTTCAAATAAATACATTGAACAAGACACAACACCAATTTGATAGTGAATTTTCAAACAAACAACATGCTTTCGAATCTCGATATTTACACAATCAAAGCTCAAATAAATAATGGTAAGTGTTTTCTATATATAATAAGTAAGTAAATTGTGTATTTATCTACTACAATTCTACTACAATTTGACCCAAGCTTGCGTCCGGTGCTGTATTGTGAGGATTAAAATAATGCTTATAAAATTTCAATTTCTAATTAATGATAATTTTCCTAAAGGTTTATCCTCCATGTGGTGCATCCTGGACTAGGTGCCAACAGGCATTTAGACTAATAACAGCAGGGACCAAGTGTACAGCCATGAAGCTGGGGTTTTATTAGATTTTCGTTCAGTGAATGAGTGCTAGTAAAAATTCTAGATGCTTAAAAATATATCAAAAAAACTATTTAACACATATAGTTGGTTAGACTTGTGAATCCTTCAACGGGCGTCAACCTTATAGAAAATTGCCTCTTCAATTCCTGTAGAAACTGGCGTTGTCACAAGGAAGTGGACTTTCATTCCAAAAAACTTTATTTATTCCTCTAATTTTAATTTACATTCGATAACCTTTATGTATAAATAGTCGAGAATCTATTGAAACTTGGAATTAACGAAGAAGCAACTGTACCACCGACTTATGTTACGTTATATTTCTAACAAAGATACGTTACCATAATAACTATGTGAGTAGGCATTATATGTCTACAAAATTGTTAACAAACCCAATAAGGAATATTTTATAACCGGTTGACAAAGCTATTGAATCAGACAGTGATGGCGTCATAGTGTTCACAAGGATTGACTAAATTGTCTGATTTTTTATCAGGGTTGTCTTCCTTAATCCAACGGCTACATATACTATTTCTGTAAACTTGGATGAATGCTTGCACCCACCCGCTCAAGATTAAATCCAGTTTCTGATGTTATCAGTCTAACTGCTTGTAGTAACATTCAGAAATATATATTGAAACCTTGTAAGCATAACTCAAATCCCAATTTATGTTGATTACTTAAGTACAGTTTATTGATTTAATTGACTATTCATTTTTAAGCAGTTAAATGTTACAGTAAATGACTAGTTGGCTAAATTATCTAGATGGTACTGTCGTTCAATTGCGGTAAAGCGCTCAACTTAAATTCTGATAGGCATAGATTTACTTTCCATCCCCAACGGCCCACCAAATGCAGGCCCATGTTCGAGTTTGCTAAAATATCCACTGCTAAAAGATGCGCGTTTCCTGTTAAAACATTATATATATATATATATATATATATATATATATATATATATATATATATATATATATATATATATATAATCCCTTTGCTTTAAAAATAAACATGAAACAATAAGACAACAATTACAGCAAAACAACAACAACAAAGTCTTGTTGGCATTGACGTTTCTACAAATCAAAGATTGAGCTTTTTTTCGGTTTTCACTCAATCTTGTTATCTGTGTAGCTTTGTTATCCAGATACGTGCGATTACTTTTTTGCCGTTATTTTCAAGAATAGCATCCTCTTAATTGTTTCCGTAGTAATATAAATTTTTTACAGAGGCCAGGTTACTAACCTTGAACTTAAACCCTCCTCTTTTATCTAGGTTTGGGGCTGACTAGATTAAATCATTTCTGGTCCAAACTAGGCGGAGATTCAAGACATGTAGAGTAGTAAAAAACTTTTTTTTCCAATAAAAATAAAAATAATTTTTATTAAATTTGTCACAACTCTACCTTGGTCGGTCCCAAGTCCGATTAACAAATTGGCCTGTTTAAAAAATTAATACTTCCGAAGAGTCAGAAAAAAACGATACTAAAATGCGATCCCTAAAATAGGTTAAAATAAAATTTGAAAAATAAATAAATAACCGTATTGTTAGACTTTCAAAATTAACGCTTTTTTACAAACTGTTATATACTTAAATATATATATTTAATATATTGAGTTAATTATAGTATTTATACGAAAAAAAGGAAACTTGTCATACACTCAATTCCTACCACACTTTATTTTTAGAAATGTAGAATGTTGACATCAAAAGTGAAGCGTATGACAATTATCGATTTTTAAAATTTTGATACACAAGTCAAAAATTTATTGTTTTGTTCAAAATTCGCTTTTTAGTTTGTAAAAATATGTAGTATTTGTAAAGTGGGTTGACATGAACACTCAGTTATACCGTTATCTACTTGGATTCAGTTTCTCTATAGTTCAGTCCCAAATATACCATGAGAGGGTACTGAATCAGAAGTATCTTTATCATTATTAGCATTAACAATGGACAAAGAGCTGCAAAGGAATATGTCCATTTATTGTATACCAGGATGGACTGTAGGTCGAGCGCTTGACTCGAACCTCGTTGGGCGCGGGTTCGATCAGACACAAAATGCGTGGCTACGTTCGGCTTCACTAAAATGTCCACCGCTGAAAGATGCGTTCGTTGTCAAAACATTTAAAAGGGTAAAAATAAAAACACAAATATGTACAAAGACGGTGTATGGTGATCAAATCCAATACTCGATAATTAACAATCCTCAATAGTTACTTATCTGTTTGCGCAAATTATAATAACACAAAACCAATAGACTAAGGTTAACATTTATTAAATTAGGCAAGGTAAATGATGATTTATTCAATATCCAACTATGCCAAACTGCAGTATTTAGGACAACACCAGTCGACTGAATACAACCTCCAAAATGTGATGTTTGTTTATTTGAAGAAAAAATTGACACTTTAGTTTTAAAGAAAATATTTATGTTTGCTATTTTGAATGTTTTGTGGGGAAACATCTTTTAGCATTGGACATTGTGGCAAAACCGAATGTGGGCCCGCATTTTAGTGGGCCGGTGGTGAGATTTGAACTCATACCTGTTCGACAAGCCCGGCTTATATCATTACAAACCTTGTTTGTTTTAAAGCATGGATCAATAAGATAACAGTTAAAACAACAAGAGATAACAACAAAGTTCCATAATTTACAACAAACATGAGATAACAAAGTGTTTCCATGCGTTTAAAGATTTTGTTTAATCTCATAAAATTATTTTTTCCTTTATGGTTTTTTGCGGTAATATTTTATCAAATAATTTTCTTTATCTAATTGTAATGATGTCGCGTAGTGGACGAGAATCAGGTTTTTTCATAATCTTATTATGTGAAATGTAATCTTGTCAAATAACCTTTAAAATACTTCTAAGACACCGGCAATAAAAAGCATCTACCATCTTATTGATAATGTTTGTTCGCCTTCACGTTTCTCTCCCATTTATTGCCGTAGGAATGATCATTAATGTATGTTGGATTAAAATAAACAAACTAGCTAAAACCAGCATTTATTTAATGAGTCACATTGAAGCAATATCCATTCGATACATAACTATACCAGTCAAATGAATACAACCTCCAAATTACAAAATTATAATGTTTGTTTATTCGAAGAAAAAATTGATACTTGCAACAATCAATAATTTAGTGTACGTCAACTTTTTACAGACGATATTTCGATTGTCAAAAAAAATTCATATTTTAAAGAAAATTACACATGTTTAAAGCATTTGTTTTTTTAAAAGTGTTTTTAAAAAAAAATATTAAATTTCTTTATCGAAACATTGTAAAGGTATTTCACATGCTAGAAAAATGTACAATTATTGATGTTTGTTGATGTATACACAAAAAACAAATAACTGCAGTACTATTTTTTGGTAACATTCGTGCTTAAATTGTTGTGTTAGCGATAAAACGGTACCATAAAAACGTTTGTGTTGCATAAATTGGAACAAAACTTATTCTGGATACATGCTGTCATTTTTCTTCCGTTGTTTGCCAAAATGACATCCTCTTTTTGTTTTGTTTGGCAATATGGATTATTTTACAGAGACCAGGTAGTTAATTCTGCAATCACAACGCTCATCTATTATGCACGCTTGTGACTGGATCATGGATTGGATCATGTCTGATCCTCTTTAGGCGGAGTTACAAGAGAAATAACGAAACATTTTGTCTAGCAAATCAGTGCTCGATTTGGACCTTGGAATGTATGAGTTCGAATGCCACAACCAGTCCACTAAAATGGGGGCCTGCGTTCGGCTTTGCTAAAATGTCTACTGCTGAAAGATGTTTTCTGTAAAACATTTAAAGTAATAAACATGTTAATATTGTCGTGACGTCACAAATGTTTATAAACAACAGTAACGTTGTATGACTTTCCGTAACTTGATAGATACATATGGTAATATGCATGCATTAAAATTTTTTTAAAATAAACTTTGTGTAATTTCACATTTATTTTAGCAAATAGAGAGTCCTGTTGTTATTAGTTTTTAAAAAAAAACGAAGTTTGAACTTCTATTCAGATTTTGGCACATTTCGCTTTTTTAGCAATAGTTTTGTACAAAAAAGATTGCTCAAATCATTTATTAAAATTAGGGGAATTGACAATTACACACCCATATTTATATACATATAGAATTTAGTTTATACTATTTTGTTATTTGGTTATTACTACTTGAACGTTTTACGGTCGATAGTTTTTACCAACGTCGGTTTGTATTTCGTGCACTCCAACCGATGTATGCCCAGTTTTGTGCTGTACTACCTAGTTCATCTAGTTCAGGCATTGGGACTCGAATTGATGCCTGCTCAAATTCAAATCTATTGCTCCATTGATCGATTGCCAATAATATGCACATGATGATTTTGTTTTCAGAACCGTATTGCATTACGCTGAGAGATTTGGTGTAAATTACTAGTATTATTACTAGTACTATTGTTACTATTATTATTATTATTATTATTATTATTATTATTATTATTACGAGAATTATTATTATTATTATTACGAGTATTATTATTATTATTATTATTATTATTATTATTATTATTGCTATTATTAAGTGTTATTATTATTATTACGAGTATTGTTATTATTATTATTATTATTATTATTATTATTATTATTATTATTATTATTATTATTATTATTATTATTATTATTATTATTATTATTATTATTATTATTATTATTATTATTATTATTATTATTATTATTATTATTATTATTATTATTATTATTATTATTATTATTATTATTATTATTATTATTATTATTATTATTATTATTATTATTATTATTATTATTATTATTATTATTATTATTATTATTATTATTATTATTATTATTATTATTATTATTATTATTATTATTATTATTATTATTATTATTATTATTATTATTATTATTATTATTATTATTATTATTATTATTATTATTATTATTATTATTATTATTATTATTATTATTATTATTATTATTATTATTATTACTATTATTATTATTATTATTATTATTATTATTATTATTATTATTATTATTATTATTATTATTATTATTATTATTATTATTAGTATTATTATTATTATTATTATTATTATGATTATTATTATTATTATTATTATTATTATTATTATTATTATTATTATTATTATTATTATTATTATTATTATTATTATTATTATTATTATTATTATTATTATTATTATTATTATTATTATTATTATTATTATTAGTGTTATTATT
>JAKXYG010001354.1:392500-395000 GCA_025895645.1 Cardicola forsteri | reverse complement strand
AAAATTACCAACCTATATCGATCGTATTTTTAAGTAGAATGTTTACTATTCAACATCATTTACTAGCTTATTGGATGAGAAGGGAAAAAAACAAAAAAATGCAACTTTAACTAAAAATGTAAACAAGGCCACATGATCAATTACTTCATCATCTTCATAACAAGGAATTTTTTAATCACTCGTATTTTTATTTGTATTCAAATATTTTTGTTTAATTTTGCATTTTTTATTTTAATTAATCGAATGTAATTAATAAACGGTCTTTAAAATAATAATAAGAAATGTCTTACTTAGTTTAAATGAATTATAATTCATTGCATCAATTGATTGATTTGATTTATTTTTATTTACTGGAAACATCTTTTAGCAGTGGATGAGCAAAATTGCGAATATAAAATATAACAAAACAATGATTTTATTATTAAATAATTTCTCAAATAATACATTACACAATAATAAATAATAACTGCAATTATCTCTTTTCGTCGGTATTGGTTAGGTTATTGTAGACATAATTTTATGTAATTTAGATTACAACAAAAAATTGGTTAATGCTGATAATATTTTAACGTGGATATAGGTATACAAAATAGATACAATCAATGTTAGAATTGTTGATTAGCCATTGTAATTATATTAATAAAATAGCTACTTTGAATGTTTTTCCGGGAAAATGCGCAGCAGCAACGGACATTTTAGCGCAGCCAAATGTAGAGCCGTATTTTAATGCCGGTAGTGGGATTCGAATCCCGATGCCCAACCAGGTCCAAGTTGAACGTTGTACCGCTAGACCACCTGTGTTATGTTTAAATTGATTTTTTACGTTAACAAAATGAATTTAAATACAGTTAAAATAAATTTTGCAAAGCAGGTTGCATATTTTGAAATAAAAATGGTTAGCACAGTTATATTAGAACGCCGTGTTAACCGGTTCCAAGTACGGGTTGAAAAACGAGATGGGTTTAAGGTCAAGGTTAGAAACCTGGTCTCTGTAAAATGTAAAGCAAGTGAATGCAGCGTTATTGTGTTGACAAGGTTTGGCGAAATCTGATTGAAATTTACATCTTTAGTGTGCACGATTTTTAAGGTCAAAAATTTAATGTACAATCCTATGGAACAATCTTGTTCTTCTATACTATTCAGAATAAAAGGGTTTTTTGAAATAAATAATAATTATTATTATTATCCAGTACTTAAAAATAGTTTTAATTGAATAATTTTTTTAATATTCATTATTATTATTAATGCTTAAATGTTTAGCAAAAAACGTTTTTAATAAATAAACATATTATCTAAGTAAAAGGTAAAAAATATAGTTACTTATTTAAGATAATAGAACACCAAGAATTGTTGAGAGGGTGAAGGTTTAAATGCCTTGGCTCATCACTAGAAGAGAAAAGAGATTTGAATGCAGAAATATAGCAAAAAGAATACAAGCAGGATGGTATAACTGGAGGAAACTTACAGGAGTTCTGTGGGACAGAAGGATAACAGGAATGACAAAAGGTAATAATTTTAAGACAAACCTTGATGTAATTTTACACAATTACATGTTGTTAAAAGAGAGAAATTGTTTAAATACTTGGGTTCATCGCTAGAAAAGAGTGGAGAGTTCAATGCAGAGATAACGAAAAAAATACAAGCAGGATGGCATAGCTGGAAGAAATTTACAGTAGTTCTGTGCGACAGAAGGATAACAGCAAGAACAAAAGGTTAGATTTTTAAGACCGTAGTGAGACCGGCCTTGATTTACGGATCGGAAACGTGGAGTATTGAGAAGGTTCAAAAGAAAAACTGAAATGAAGACGATTATTTGGGTTGTCGGTTGGGTCATATTTTACGTAAAGAGGAAAACAACGCAACAACGCATTAAAAGTAGAAGGTAAAAGAAATTGTGTGGAAGCCGATATAAAGGACAAGAAACTGACAAAAATTGGCGCTACAAACAGAACCAAATGGAGAATGTTGACCAAAAATAGCAACCCTTTCATAAAGGAGCGAAAAGATGTAAAAAAGAGGATTGTTTAAGTCAAACAAACAGCCGCATTTAATATCGGAACTCAAACCCAGGCAACCCAACCTAGTTCGAGACCTATTTCCAGTTGCAATATCAAATTGTTGTGTTTAAATTACTCACATTTTTATTACATTAGTCGTGGACCGTATTTGTTGCTGTGTTAGTATTCCAGCACTGTACCGCTCAGAATCTCCGGCACATATATATATATATATATATATATATATATATATATATATATATATATATATATATATATATATATATAACCCTTTTGCCTTAAAAAATAAGCATGGGGCAATAAGATAACAATTACAGCAAAAATCAACATCAAAGTCTCGTAATTCAAAGAAAACATAAGACAACAAAATGTTTCCATGTATTTGAACATTCTGCTAAACGTTTTGCTTGATCCCCCATGCAACATTCATTTCAATTAGATCTTCCCGAATAGTTCTTAGCCAACCTTCTTTTTACCATTTA
>JAKXYG010001354.1:312500-387500 GCA_025895645.1 Cardicola forsteri | reverse complement strand
AACATGCGCATTTCCTGTCAAAGTAGCAAACATAAATAAATCAATCAAATAAATGATAAAAATAGATGTACGTATCAAATTGTTTCTTTTTATCCATTTCAGCCCAATTTTTAAAAGTTATATTTGCATTTGGTATCATTAGCTTGACATTATCCATGTTTGGACTTGTAAGTTTGGCAATTAATCATCCCACTCAGTGGTGTGTGGTAAGTGCTCAATTGGACTATAAGCACTAACCTGTTTTTTTTATTTACAAATTAAATATTATTATTAAAAACACTATTAGCAACAACTATATCAACAATAAAAATAATACTAATTTTAATATTAATAATAGTTATTATTGATAATATTAGCAGTAGAATTAGTAGTAGTATTAATAATAGCAGTAAATAAGAATGATTATAGTTACAATTAACTTTATTATTGTAATAATGACAATAAAAAGATTAATAATAGTAATAATAATGATAATAACAATACTATTAATAATAATTAATGTATTAATAATTTTAATAATTGTAACAGAAAAAATAGAAATAATACTGATAATAACAATATATATCATTAACAATAATAATAAGATTATAATGATTTTGATAATAATATTAATATTAATAATAATAATGGTAATAATAATAATAAATATTATTATGATTATAAAAATAATAGTGTTAATAATAATAACAATGATGATATTAATAATTGTTATAAAAATAATTTTAATTATAACAATTACAATACCTTTTAAATTATTAATTAAAAAAGTAATAGTTATAATAATATCAATAATAACAACAATAATAATAATGATAATAATAGCAATACTATTTTAATTAATAATAAAAATAATAATAATAATAATAATAAAACAATTTTAATTATTATTAATAATAACAATAATAACAATAATATATTAATAATAATATTAATAATAATCTATTACATTTTTCTTTTTGAAAAAATACAGTACTTAATTGTCTTGTACACATTTCAAGCAATACTGCTGTGTTCAATTATATTTTATTTTGCCAAGAAGCACGTCGTAAGTAGTATAAATTATTTTTATTATTAGAATGAATGTGTAAATATAGGTACACAAATTATTAATAATGATAATAATGGTAATAATAATAATAATAATAACAATAATAACAACAATAATAATAATAATAATAATAACAATGTAAATTCTAATAATAATAATAATAATAATAATAATAATAGTAATAATAACAATAATAATAAGAAGAAGAAGAAGGAGAAGAAGAAGATAAAGAAAATGAAGAACAATGAAAATTATAGCAATAATAATAATATTAATAATAATATCAATAATAATATCAATAATAATATCAATAATAATAATAATAGTAATAAGAATAATAGTAATAAGAATAAGAGTAAGAATAACAATGAAAATCATAACAATAATAATATTAATAATAACAATGATAATAATAATATTAATAATAATAATAATAATAATAATAATAATAATAATAACAATAATATCATTAATAATAAAAATACAATAATAATAACATTGTTAACAATAATAATAATAATAATCACAATCATAATCATAACAGTCATATTAATAATAATAATTAACAGGTACACAAATTAATTGAACGATTTCTGTATAAATTGGTCAAAAATTATTCTTCATTGCAAAGTCACGATCCCGAAAGTTTGCTGCTAACCGTCATCATGGTGTTCGTAAGTGAATTTTAAAAAAATATATCAATATGCCGACAGTGTTGTTGATTAGAACAAACAGGTGATTCAGTAGTGCTGGACTCGAACTTGGCTGAATATGGATTGGCCTACGCATATATCCCCTTAATCAGTAACTTGCAAATCACTAATTAATACAAATGACTTTATTACATTGGGAGTATTTTTTTGAGTTTGATCTTTTTTTGACTCGCCTTCTTTAAAATAAGAGTTGCCGTTCTATCCACTTTGTTATTTGCATTAAACCAATTTGAATAATTATAATTATTAAATAGTTTTGGCGTGGTATTTTTACTCGTGTTTTTAGCGCAAATTCTCGTACTTTATTCGGCCTTAGGACTGGATAAATTGTTTCATTGCTGATCCTTTCTAGGCGGAGTTGTTACACAATACAAACTATACATTTTAAATAATTTAGGTAATACTTTATTGCTTTCTAATTGTTTATGTTAGGATCTTTTCCATTTATTAGTCTTGGGTTGTAAAAATCAACTTTATTATTTAAGATAATAAAAACAATTATATTAACCTCTGCAAATCGGCATTTTTTTATTTAAAAACAAATATTAAAGAAAGAATGCATTGAGAGTTATTGTTTATTTATTTGAAATTATTTTGTTTTGAGGAGCATGGGCCAATACAAGATTGTTTTGCAGCATTGTACATATCAAACGTTGAAATTCTATTCGGATTTTGTCCAACGCCACGTCACTGGAATAGTGCCGCTTTCGCTTCCTTGCTCCAATTTAATTAAGTCGATTCTTTGGTAGCATTTTTTAACACAGGTTACTAATCTTTCGGTCTTTTTCCATCCCGACTTGGAACTTACTACGTGGAATATTTAAAAAAAATTTAAACAAAAATTGTATTTAGTAATTCCGTTTATATAAATATAATTAGACGTATAATATCTTAACGATTTTATATATTTTCTAAAATGTTCCAAACAAATATTTTTTATGGTATGTCAAAACAAGTTGTATAAATCATTTAGTACGATTTTTGGTTTTGCCTATTATTTTTTAACGAATATTAAGTAAAACCAGCAACAAATTAATTATTTATTGAGTATAAATACGATGGCATAAACATACTTCTAGTAATTGTGCATGTCACAGTTTAGAAACTGGTACAATTTCTACCACTTTTCATAATTCCTATTAATACACATACCAAAATTTTGACAAAGTTTAATTAATAACGACAAATGAAGCCACGTGTTGAATTGCATTTTTGTTTTTAGAAATTTTAAAATTTTAATTACTAATTATAATTTAGAAATATACACAACAACCACGAAAAAAAGCATAAGTTGCAAAATGGCATAGCATTCTAAGTTCTTATATGTAGAGGTTACCGAATACCAATTGAACTTGGGGAATGGGGAATAAGTAAAGTTTTTTGGCTAGAAGACCGCTTTCTTGATATCTTCTTGGAGGAAATTGGGGGTTGACACCAGTTGATAGATTCACAAGCGTAACTAGCTGCACATGGTAAATAAATACCTCGATATAACTTTTAAGCACATTTGTTAGCACCCATTTACTAAACAGCAATCAGTGAAAGCCCAGTTATGCCGCTGTGTACTCGGTCCCTGTAGTTATTAGTCTAGATGCCTGTTGGTACCTAGTCTAGGATGTACCACGTGGAAGACAAACAATCAGTAATATTCACATTATTGGAAATTGAGACTTTACAAGCATTAGTCATATCTTCAGAATTATTAGCATCCCGGAAATATATATAAAATGTGGTAATACTAAATTAAAAATGACAACGTATGTAGAAAAAATAGTTAGTTGTTTACTTCTGGTGAGTAAATTTCTAAAGTATTTAATTGTATTTCTGTTTTGTTCTTTTTAATAATTTTATAATATGAATTTTTAATTATGTTTATAGTTTAAAAAATATACACAAAATGCATTAATAAATTAATCGTTTGTAGGTGCAATGTTAAAATTTGTGTGTTTAAACAACAAAATTTTGTGAGTTTATTAAAAGTTGGTGTTTATTAAAAAACAGGAATGTGTAAACAAACATTTTAAATTCTTGTTTTAAGGTTACTATAAATAATACATATCAATGTTATACTATAAAATACGATGTAATATAAATACGTTGAACGAGTATTCAGACGTTGTAGTTACTTACCTAAGAATTGTTGAGAATGAGAAAATTTAAATGCCTTGGCTTATCACTAGAAAAGAAAGGAGAAGTAAATGCAGAGACAGCACAAAGAATACAAGCAGGATGGCATAGCTGGAGGAAATTTACAGTAGTTCTGTGCGACAGAAGGATAACAGCAAGGACAAAAGGTTAAATTTTTAAGATTGCAGCGAGACCGGACTTGATTTACGGATCGAGAACGTGGAGTATTAAAAAAACCAAAAAGAAAAAACTGAAGATGTCTCGATGGTTGTTAGGAGTGTCCAAATTAAACAGAATAGAAAATGAAGTTGTTAGAGAAAAACTGAAAGTCATCAAAGCTTATAAAAAAAGGTTAAGGTGGTACAGTCACATTTTACCTAAAGGAGAAAACAACGTTACAAGGCGAATGATGGCACTGGAAGTGAAATGTAAAAGAAACCGTTGTCGACCAATTAGAGATGGATGGATTGTATGGAAGTCAATATAAGGGAAAAGGGACTGACAAAAATTGACGCTACAAACAGAACCAAATGGTGAATGCTGACTATAAACAGCGACCCTTTATAAAAAAACTATAAAGAAAGAAGAAGAAGAAGAAGAAGAAAGCAAACAAACTAAGAACTGTACCATATATTCAGTCATTTTAAAACATTATCAATTCAAAGTACAGTATTTGAACCGATGAGTGAATACAACTGTGTGTTGATAATTATAATGATCAATAATATTTAATTAAGTTGTCATAACTGAAAATGTTAAAAACCTGATCGTCAAGTTGTTATTAATACATTTTCATCAGTTAACGCGTGTTTAAAGTAAAAAAAAAAGTTTAAAACAATGCATGTGTAAATTTTTTTAAACTTTTTTGGATTAAGTACACTTTTTGTCAACATAAACAAATTATCATTAGTTGAGTAACTTTCAGATTAAGTCAGTATTAGACGTTCAGTTGATATGCTTGATTGCACTGCTCAGTATCACTCATGACGTTACATCATTTTACTCCAAAATGCATCGTGAGAAAAAATGACGTTTAAAATTACAATTAATTGTTCAAGGTAGATTTTTCCACGTACAAGTCACTAAAGAATAAAAGAAATCCCAATGATTAACATTAACGATTGAATGTACGTAAGATAATTAGTGATATTAGTATGAAAAACCAACATGGATGATATGTAATACGACAATGTGATTGGTCAAAAGCCATTTCATGCTAAACACAAGTATAGTAAAGTACTAATATGATTGGTCCATTAAAGCAGCCAATAAACGATCGAATGCAGATTGAAAATTGGCTACCAGTATATATTTTGTTTAATACGCATGAAAACACGCATTGCAAAATGCATAATATCCGAAATAATATATATATATATATATATATATATATAAATGTCTAAATTACTTTAAATTTAGTTATGAACAAACAAATATTAATTATAATAATACAGTTCGCTTGTACTGAAAATAATGGAACACGTAATTGTACTCTTAATTTTTGTATTAGAAATTTAACATATCAACAATTGAACTTTTTTCTGTTTTTACTAAAACCTGTCATCAGAATTATATATTTACTTTTTTGCCATAATTTGATTTAATATATCATCTACTAGCTTACCGTCTGCACCTGATAGAGATGACTGGAGGGGTTCAATTCGAAATGTAATTGACAGCGCACCTCAAGTGTCATCCATTAAGTGTACATTGCATAAGTTGGTATTTTTGCAAACTTTTTAAAATTTGGACTATTCTGGGCAATAATAACCAGTGGGGGGTGTTTATCCCCGATAATGATAATAATGATGATGCTGTTTATATAGCTATATTAATGTTTTAAAAACGCCAGGCTTTTTACAATAGTATAACACAGATTACAGCGTCAAGTAAAAGCCGAAAATAAACTCAATCTTCGATTTGCAAAATATTTGATGCTAAAAGCTTGATCAGTGTGGGGATATAGACATGATTACAATTAGATGAAGAAAATTCGTTGGTCAGATTCTACGTTTACCGCTCGAAAGACTAGCAAAAATGGTTTTTGAACGGACAATTGCAAAAGAAATGTTGGGATAGACAATAGAAATCTTGGAGAAGAATTATTCGACTGAATCACATTAAAATGAATATCTTATGGGGAATAGAACAAACATTTTGGCAAAATGTTCGAACATATGGATTTATTTGAAATTCTTTTTAGATTATAGAACTTTGTCGTAGTTTTTTGCTGTTACTGTTATCTTGATGCCTCGTATTTATTTTTAAAACAAAAGAGTTTTGTAATAATGATAATAATAACAATAATATGATAATAACAATAATAATAATAGTAATAAGGTTAAATTATTACAATAATCTTGGTAATTACTGTATACCTTAAAATATTTTTTAGTAATATATGTTTTTTCATAGTATTATTATTATTATTATTATTATTATTATTATCATTATTATTATCATTATTATTATCCCTTTTTAACATCAGTTTAGGTGCTGCGGATTTTATGATGGTTCCGATTTTACTGAATCCAATCGTTTCAACAGAACGGATCGATATGATGAACATGAATACAAAGGTTAGATGTAGTTTACTAACTTCAATGTTTTGACGGAAAATGCACATCTTTCAGCAGTAGATATTTTACTGAAGTTGAACGTGGGCCCGCATTCAGTGCTGCTGGATATGGGACTCCAATCCATGCCTATCCAGGTTCGAGTAAACATTGTGCCGATAAAACATTCCAGCATGTGATTCAAGTCATCCAAGTTAACTTTCAAATGTGCATACTTGCGGTCATCCATTAAGGCGGAATCGCTCTTATACCGCTGTGCACTCAGCGTCGTGCTTATTTTATTTTTACAACCTTGAATGTTTTGACAGAAAACGCATCTTCCGCCAATGGACATTTTAGAAATGCCGAACGTTGACCCGCATTTAGTGAACCAAGATCAAATCAAAGCCTACTTACATTCGAGCGATAACCCCTATTATTATTATTATTATCATTATTATTATTATTATCATTATTATTATTATTATTATTATTATTATCATTATTATTATTGTCATTATTATTATCATTATTATTGAAACTGTATAAATATTATGATTTGAAACGTTTGTTTGTGTTTGGACTGTGCTGATTGGAAAAAGTTGCAGTTTAACATAACGCTAATTACACCACACAATAGTTTCAAATACATTTTTTTATTAATCAATTGTTAATAACGACAAGCTGCAAAGAGCTACATAGCACAGGACAATACGTTTGTAGAACGTTTTGCCAAAATTTTTATTTTAACCTCCGCACCAATTACACTTATTTCAACTAGATACTTTTAAATGGTTCTATTATGTTGCCAATTTCAATTGTCAACTCGAAAGCCGTATTTATTTATTTATTTATTGACAAAGGCTTTAGCACATCAATGAAAGTATATTCAGCATATACATAAATACCTAACGGCTAATTGGTGCCATCAAACAAAACAATTTGAAATAAAATTTCAAAATAAAAAAAATAGATAAATTAATCAATTTATATAATTAACACGTGACATAAAGTTATTATCATTAACGTAATTGTTTAGCCAGAATTCTTAAATTAATATAAATCAAGTGTGTTGACATGTATTTTTGCCTTATCAAATTTATTAACAATAGATTGATAGATGGTATTAGTAGCAATAACATTTTCTGGTAAAGTTAATCTTAAAGCACATTGAAATCATTAATTATAATGACATTTTCTTTTACATTTAAAATGTCGTTTTTAGATACAATTAAAAAACGTATTAGATAAACAGAATAATTAGTTCTATTATATATTATATTATACAAAACCCTTTTGCTTTAAGAATAAGCATGGGGCAATAAGACAACAATTACAGCAAAACAACAACAATAACAATAACAAAGTCTCGTTGGCATTAACGATTTTTTCGGTTTTTACTCAACCATGTCATCTGGTAACTTTGTCATCCAGAAACGTTGTTGTTTGTCAAAATGGCGTCATCTTTCATTGTTTCCGCAGCAGTATAGATTTTTACAGAGGCCAGGTTGCCAACCTTGCGCTCAAACCCTCCTCCTTTATTAGTTCTATTGTTAGATTTTAATTATATATATATATATATATATATATATATATATATATATATATATATATATATATATATATGTACGTACAAACCATAATGCTGACTTTAGGCTTAAGGCCTGCTCTTTTTTAAGTGAACTGGGAACAAGTTACGGTTATGTACTGGACACATGAGTCACATCTCATAAAATTTGACCGTTCTACGTAATCTTTAAGGATGCGATTAAAAACATCACCGAAACCTGCAATTGGTTTTGCTAAAAATAATTGATGATTTGTACAATAACAAACGCGGAAACGAACAGACAAGATTGTAGATGTTTTACATCGCTGGTATCTGAGATGTACTATAAAGTCATTTAGTACCATCACAATTCACATAATGTGATCTTGAGAGAAACTGACTTTCGTTTATTACATAACATGATTACAATTAGCCAAAAATATTACTTAGTCAAATTTTACGTTTACCGATCGATACAGCAGCAAGAACGCTTTTGGAATTGGGATAGACCACAGGAAACGTGGTTAACAACTATTCGGGAAGTGAACATTTTATGAGATCAAACAAAACGTTGGGCAAAAATGTACGAATACATGGAAAACATTTTGTTGTCTAATGATTGTTTTAAATTATAGGACTTTGTTGTTGTTGTTGTTTTTGCTGTAATGATTATCTTATTTCCCCATGCTTATTTTTAGAGCAGAAGGGTTTTGTAATAATAGTAATAATAATAAAGTACAATAAAAGTACTATTTTTTTTTCAGAACTCCTGTATCCTATTGGATGTTGTAAAATGAACGCCAATTATTCATTTATTCACGAATTTTGTCCAGACTATATGGACCCCAAGCAAAGTTTCATCAATACAGGATGTCGCAATGCATTTGTCAATCATTTTAGCACAGTTCTCGATGCCATGATATATGGTTCGTGGATTATCCTAATTATTATTGTAAGTTACATTGAAACATTATCGCATTGGTTAGTAATGCATAGTCACCTTTCCGTTATTTCTATATAATTAACTCTGATAGCTTGATAAGCGTAACAAACGCAGAAGAACAACAAAGTTTCTTGGCTAATTATCGGCATTTTTGTGATGATGCCTCTGTTCACAAAGATTGACAAGGTCACGTGATTTTTTGTCGGGATTATCTTTGATAGTTCATCTGCTACATACGGTATACATATACCTTAAGATACCTTTTAAGTACCTTAAATGTATGTTTACATTTAACCGTCAAAACGGAAACCTAGTTGCATCGCTATGCACTAGGTTTCTTCTGTTATTAGTCTAGATGCTTATAGGCACCTAGTCTAGAATGCGTCACGTGGTAAACGACCATTCAGAAATATCACCATTATTGGAAATTATTGACTTTGTAAGCATTAGTCAAATCTTCAGGATTATTAGCATCCCATTTTTTCAATGTCTTTTTATAAGAAATTAGCTGTTAGAAGTGAATATTTGGATAATATTATAAATTGTTTGTTAACGATAATTGCTAACATATAAAGTTGTTGTATGGTGGAGAAGAAAGGAACCAATTATACGCCTAAAGTAACAATAAAAAAATCAATTATATAAGTGCAGGTCCATGTATGAAACTTGAAAGATAAGCACTGGTGTCTATTCTTCAATAGATTTGACAATTCTAATATTAATTTTAATATGTATAGCCCTAGTGGAAAGAATCACTTATTTGCTAAACCAATAGTAACAAAGCAACATTTGAGGACACTGGGGAATTGGAATTCTGATCAATTATAATTGCCTAGTGTTAAATAGATGACAGTAGTATTTTGGAATAATTTCTACACCCACTTTTAGTGACTTGTTAGCGTAGGTATTTTTTGTCGCCCTGTGTTCTTATTCTTACTGTTATCTTGTTTTCCTATGCTTATTTTAAAACAGAGAGGTTGTGTAATAAATAATAATAATAATAATAAATTCATTCACTCTTGGAAATCCATAAATAAATATAACTGAACCATGGCATAAAGGCTATTAAACTTGTGCAGTATGTTTGTGCGTGTACAATAAAAGTCTTTATGAAAGGGATCACTCACTTGTTAAATTGGTAGCATCGTAGTAGCATTTAAGGACACAGAGTCAACTTTAACCCCCCGTAGCTCAGTGGTTTAGGCGTTGGTCTAATACTAGATAGGGCGTGAGTTCAAATGTGTATGTGTGTGAAACTTGAAAGGTATGCTCTGCTGATGATGACAAACAAGGATTACCATTGACTGAAACCAAGTAGATTTATTATTCAAGTAAATCGGACACTTTTAATAATTAACCTTCTAAAGTTCATAAATAAACATCTATACTTGTTTTTTCTTCTCTATCATTTTTTTTTATCAAGAGCCTAATACAATTTTGTATCATCCAACAACTACCATCGTGGGATTGTGTGTGGCGAGTTCCCATAAACAAAACTCAAAATGACGAAATATGTTTTGAATAATTTGAAGTCACAATCATTTCATTTTACCGATGGACGTTTTTTCCATTTCAAAGTATTTGGATAATGTACAATAAAATATTTCAAAATTTCAAAATTGTGAATAAATTAGACACGTGACTTTGATTGCATTCTTGTTCTCCTTCACTCGTAACAAAATGTAATGAATTTGCATTTGCGTTAGCACGTGATCTTTTATTTGATCGGTTCGTTGAACAAAAATGTATTTCCACGATTTATAAATAAAACCTTAACAAAGCGAGTGGACTTTATCTGGTACAGACTACTACTACTACTACTACTACTACTACTACTACTACTACTACTACTACTACTGCTACTACTACTACTACTACTGCTGTTATTATTATTATTATTACCATTATTTTAACTCAACAAAAACTAAATGTAGCAACAACGTGATCTTTTATTCGATTATTTCATTGGACAAATTTTTATTTCCTTAATTTACAAACAATATTTTAGCACATTCGACATTGGGGATTGATCCCTAATCCAATTTTGTACGGTATGAGACGGAAGACTTAGCCACTGGTAGTACTTGGCCACACCTTGTAAAATTGTGACTGAAAAATGACAATTGGTCAAAATAATCGATTTTTTACTCCTATTTCTACCAGTAAATTTCATTCGTCACTATCTATCTACTAGAATTGAACTTGAGTGAGCGTAGATTTGGGTGTTACTATCGGGACTAAATGGGGTCCCTTATTTGGTTTGACTAAAATGTGTCTACTTTTTGAAAATTAGTAACAATGGTAATAATTATTATTGTGATTAGCATATAAATATATTGATATGAACAATCTATGCATGTAACAATGGGTTTTTAAGGGATTATATGTTTTTAGAAATGTTATATTAGTATTGTCAGATTCACTTGTATAATAAAATTTACTAGGTTTTCCAGTCAAACAAGAGCACTGTACAGCTGTTTCATCCTTATTTGAAATCATCAGCAGCGCATACCTTTCAAGTTTTACACACACACATGAACTTGAACCCACTTCCTATCTAGTGTCAAGCCAGTGCCGTAAACCACTGAGCTACCGGTGGATGATCTTCGACCTGTACAGTGCTCCTGGTTAACTTGAAAACCTAGTAAATTTATTATACAAGTGAATTTGACAATACTATTATAACATTTTTAAAAACATATAATATGTAAGGACCTATATGGTAAAGTCCTAGTGAAAGGGTTCTATCACTTACTAAACCGGTAGTAACGTAGCAGCATTTGAGAACAGTGGGCAATTAGAATTGATCAGATTCACCATAAAATTATGCTTTGTTGAATAAAATTCGCCGAATACGTAATGTGTATTTCGTTTCATCTACATAAACTTTTATAAATACAAAGGTAGAACATTTTTCTGTAATCAACATAGGTAGAATATTTTTACAAAGAAAGCATTAAATTATTTTTAGTACACAGATTGCTCTACAGGAGTTGTTAGTAAAAGAAAATATAATAGGACTATTTTAAAGATTTATATAATCTATCATATAACCCAATCACGCTGGCAATGGTATTCAAACCTATACTCACACATTTTGGAATTTGACGTTTTAGCTACTTATTTAGTTACTACCGAATCAAATATTTGTTTGTTTTTGTGTCGTTTAGTTTTCGTTGTTTAAATATTTGCCCCTTTCCCCCAATATCTAACATTTTTACTGATTACGTGAAGTAACGAATAAGAAGGGAAAAACAGGACGGCAAATGTTTATTGCCAAATTTACAGGATTAGATTACGGAAAAAAGTACTGAACGGAAGTGTTCAACTGCGTGAAAATGATTGTTTATATAGCCCTTCCCATTGATATAAACCGTTAACACATTGAAACAAAAATGTTGACATTTAAAGAATATTAGTTCCACAAATTACACGTAATTTTTGTAATAAAATAAAATAATATTGTTTATTATTTTCGAGTTCCCACTTTCTTCGTCAATTGTCACTGCTAAACCAGTAAGTGGACATTTAATAAATCGAAACGAGAGTCCGAATATGGCGCTGGCAATGATGTTCAAACCTATACTCACACATTTTGAAATTTGATGTTTTAGCTACTTATTTAGCTACTACCGTGCCGGAGTGGTTTAACGGTAGGGCGCTTGACTTGAGGCTATGTAAGGATGAGTTTAAATCCCTACCACCAGCACTGAATGCGGATTCCCGTCTGGCTTCGTCAAAATGTCTACTGCTAAAGGATATTTGCCGTTAAAAAATTGAAGAAATACAAGTAGTATTATATACCCTTTAAAACCCATTAATAAATATAACCGAGCATTGACATCTAAGACTATTAAACCTGTGCAGTATACTAGAACCTGTATGGCAAATTCCTAGTGAAAGGAATCACACACTTGTTAAACCGGTAGTAACGTAGTAGTTGAATAATTAGAATTAATCATATTTACCATAAATAATGAATTTACACGGTCAATTTTAATCATTTTTAGCTCAGTGGTTAAAAGTGCTGATTTGAAACCCGGGGTTCAAGTTCATGTGTGTGCAAAGCTTGAAAGGTATGCACTGCTGATAATTTCAAATAAGTACGAAACAGCTGTACAGTGCTCCTGGTTGACTTGAAAACCAAGTGGATTTATTATTCAAGTAAATCTGACAATTCTACAAGCTGTCTATGTCGATTATTCAAGTAGTGAATAGAATAATTAATTTGAGATGCAAAATCATTACCAGGATACGTTTAAGTCTTCTATTATTTGCATATGGAAATCTGTTACTTTAAATATTGTGTTTATGTTATATTATGTTTGCTACTTTAAATGTTTTACGAGAAGAGCATCTTTCAGCAGTGGACAATTAGCAAAGCCAAACGTGGGCCCGCGTTTTAGTGCCGGCGATTGGATTGGAACCCATATCTACCGAGGTCCGAATTCGAGCGCTGTACCATTAGACCTACCGGGCACTAATAAAGACTAATAAAAATTGAACAAAAATACCGTAGCACCTATTACATTATTATATATAATATACAAAACCCTTTTGCTGAAAAATTAAGCATGGGGACAATAAGACAACAATTACAGCAAAACAACAACAACAACGAAGTCTCGTTGGCACTTAAAAATTTTGTAAATCAAAGAGTGACCTTTTTTCAGCTTTTACTCAACCCTGTCACCTGCGTTACTTTGTCATCCAAATACGTGTGATTACTTCTTTGCAGTTGTTTACCCGAATGGCGTCCTCTTGTATTGTTTCCGTAGAAGTGTAAATTTTTTACCCTAGGCCAAGTGGCTAACTTTGCGCTCAAACCCTCCTCCTTTATCCAGGCTTGGAACTGACTAGATTAAATTATTTCTGATCCAAACTAGGCGGAGTTTGATCCAAACTAATTTGTCTAAATGATTTTGTGTCTTTTTATTTAAATATTTATTACTAATGCAAGTGTTTTGACAGGAAACGCATCGAACATTTATGCAAAGCCAAATGTGGGTCAGTGCTAGGAGGTAAACGCATCCAAATCCAAGTCAAACGCTGTACTGCTAAACCATCCCAGCATGTTAATAAGCAACACAAATGTACCATTGCTGGGTTTACATTTCAGTAGTAGTTACATGGTATTATTGGAATAGTGTACAATTTTAATAACTCTATTATATAATTTGTATAACTCTACTGTAATAAATTCTAAACCCAGTTGGGAACAAAAAAAGGTTAAATTTCAAGGTAAGGAGTGCGACTTTTTGGAAAAAGTAGAAAGTACATAAAAAAACTACCAAACTAGATTAAAGAGAAGTTGAAAAACATTTTTTCAACTATGTGGGATTCTGGTTTTCAAAATTTTACATTACAACAACATGGAACATTGCTCCTGTTGTTCCATAATTTCTAAACCACATTGGGTTTTGTAATAATAACTATTATTATAATTACAAAACCCTTTTGCTTAAAATAATAAGCAATAAAATAACAATTACAGTAAAAATTAACATTAAAGTCTCGTAATTCAAAGAGAACATGAGACAACAAAATGTTTTCATGTATTTGAACATTCTGCCAAACGTTTTGCTTGTACCCATGAAACATTCATTTCAATTAGATCTTCCCGAATAGTTCTTAGCCAAGTTTTCTTTGTAATAATAAATAAATGCAATTCGTTATTTTTTTATTAAATTGCAAAACCCTTTTGCTCTAAAAAGTATGAGACAACTCGAAATTGTAAAGTACATTTTTGAATTTAAAAATTGTGCTTAGTGAAGATTGTATATTCTATTTGGATTTTGCCAGATTCCTTCATAGAAATCCGTGCTTTTTTTGCTTTTTTGCCGTAATTTAATAAAATAATGTCCAAATAAGAATAAAACGGCTGTACAGTGCTCCTGGTTGACTTGAAAACCTAGTAAATTTATTATACAAGTGAATCTGACAATTCTAATATAACATTTCTAAAAAAATGTTGTCCTGTTCATTTTTTGTATAGCAATATTGATTAATCTTGCATGGAAATCATTTAAATAGAAAGTTTCCACAATAAAGGTTGGTGTATATTTTGTAAAACATTTTTTAAAATAATGTTTTTAATATAATATACCAATAAGTTTTAGATATGTCGAAAATAAGCAGTAAATTTTAAGTGCTCTGAAATAGAATGCAAATATTTTTTCTTCAATGTCGTTAATTACACTATATATATATCAGTAATATAATAAATATGTAATAAAATAATTTGTTTCTGTATATATAAACATAACATTACTATTATTGTTATTATTATTATTATTTTAAAAAAGAAACAAAATTTTTAATTGAATGAATGTTGGCATAAATATATTTTTGTAAATTAATGTTTTTAAGTATATAATAATAATAATAATATTATTATTGATTGCATTCCAATTTTTTGTTTAAGTTGATTTTTTCAACGTTACTGCTAAAAGTTGTATCCACTTCATTGTATATCATTGATCCAATATTATTTATCTTCAATTTCATATCAGCCAAATGCCAAATCAACAATGATATCTAAAACATTAGTTGAAGATAATTAGTTTTACTATTTAATAATGAAATCAGTAGTCAAGATGTTTTTATAAAAAATGTTTTTAACTTGCATTGAGGAAAAATATTAATAATGAAGCGTAGCATAGCGTAAGTAAATTGTGGATGTAAATGTCGGAAAAACGCAGTTGACATCCCAAACCAAAGTTGCTGTTTACTTCGTCAAATACACTTGGGCACGACTGATCGAGAATTTCGAATTTGTAACTCATTTTGCAGCAACCAACGGGTACGGTTTCTGTAAATGGAAAAATGTGACATTCAATCTTATTTTTTCAATAGTTTTATTTAGATTACACACAAAACTAGCAGTACTGCGCTTGACTTGAACCTAGATTCAATACCCATCACCAACCCACACGTTTGGCTTCACTAAAAGGTCCACTGCTGAGAGACGTTTTTTGTTGTAGAACATTTAAACGTCAAGCAATTGCATTTATTATTTAATATTTTGTAGTAAATTATACAAAAAAAAAATTTTGTAAATCGAAACAAAACACATTTTGCAGTTTTTATGTCGATAATTTTACTTTAATTTTTAATTATTAATTAGTTGATATATTATTATTGTACTTTATTTATAATTTTATATTGTATATTGTATAATTGAACTGAGTTTATTTTTTAATTTTTCATTTATTTAGGTATATTATTCAATATATATATATATATATACAAACTTACTTTGAAAATCGCTTCCCGAGGAATATCCACAACATTGTAACTAAATAAACCAATTGTTTAAAAAAATAATGTAACATTATTATTTTATTTTTTTAATTTAACATACCAATAAGCACAAAATTCATTCAAAATCATTGTGTAAAGAAATATTGCTAAAAAATGTAATACCAAAATAATAAAATATTTGTATTAATTGTACTAATTAAGAAAATTTATTCTCGATTTTTGAGTAGAGAACATTAAAAGCGTATTTAAACGTTCACAGTATATTGAAAATACAAATTCAAACTTGTATGGGGTAATTTCCTCAATTCCTCTAACGCCAAATTGGTTCAGCTAAGTGTTTACAAACTGAAGATGTTTACGGTATCACATTCAAGCAATACACGTCGTTATCTAAAACAATTATTATTATTAATATTATTATTATTATTTTTTATTTTTTTTAATTATTATTATTATTATTATCATTATTATTATTATTATTATTATTAGTATTATTATTATTATTATTATTATTATTGGTACTATTATTATTACTATTACTATTATTGTTATTATTATTATTATTATTATTATTATTATTATTACTATTATTATTATTATTATTATTATTATCATTATTATTAATATTATTATTATTATTATTAATATTATTACTATTGCTTGGTTTGTTAAGTTTTATTCCTGTTTCTCCTATAATGTTTGCTGTATTCAATTCGATTTTTATTGTTTGAATACTCGATGCAATTTGAATGCCCAAGCTTATTCTATCGTCCAGGCAAATGTTACGCCATTCAATGTTAAAAGTTTAAATTCAAAACACTTTGAAAATCAATACTCACGCTAGCCATAATGAACGACAACATTACAGTTTGTGGATCAGTTGACGTGTCACTATTCATTACAAATTCTTTGAATTGATTTTCGACTTTTTCACGTATCTAAATAATGACATTTTTTGACATTTAAATAATTTTTAATCATGTTTTTAAAATATTTTTGTTTATCCAAATTATAAATTCTTTTCACCATTTTAATATAGCCGAACGCGAGTTAGTGCCGATAGTGGTGATCGAGCTTATAGCTACTCAGGCTTGAGTCGACAAGACATTCCGCTAGATTATTCCGGCCATGACAAAAATGTAAATACTAACTAACCAATTTTAGACAAAAATCAATATTCCCAAATTAAAATTCCAGGTCATGTGTTTTTAATGTTTCTAACCAATAAACATAACTGTATCAAGCTATTTTAATTATCTTTTATTAGCAAATAGTTCAATTTCTAGCTGCTGTGCTTTAACAAAGAGTCTAGATGCTCATAAATATTTGTTGTCCAACAATCATTATTATTATTATTATTATTATTATTATTATTAATAGTAATTTTTAACACTAAATATTTTGCATATATTAAAAATTAATTATCTGTTCGGTTTTTACTCAACCCTGTCATCGGTTTACTGAAATGCTATTATCTTTTTCTTCTTCTTCTTATTTTCTAAATTAATTTTTACTTTTTAAAACGAAAAGTAGGTGGCAAAGATTACGCCCACGGTTGTCGTCATTTTTCAAACTATCAAGTTTAATGTAAAAGAAAAACTTACTTTTGATTGCGAACTGAAGAATACAATAAGTAGGATAATGTGAATAACTATGAATATCGATAGACAACCTAAATACTATAAAGCAAACAAAAATTATACTTTATTATACACGCATACATAATAATAATATTAGTGGCAATAACATTAGCAATAATAATAAAAATAATAATAGTAATACATATCAATCGGTTTTTAAGGGATTATTTATTTTTAGAACTTGACAAGTATGCGCTGCTGATGATTTCAAATAAGGATGAAACAGCTGTACAGTGCTCCTGGTTGACTTAAAAACCTAGTAAATTTATTATTCAAGTGAATTAGACAATTCTAATATAACAATAGTAATTTTAGCAGCAATAATAATAATAATAACTATTATTATCATTATTTTAACTGTTATTGATTTGAATATTTTACGAAAATCATTTTTGAACAAGTAGACATTCTCTCAAAACCGAACACAATTCCACATTTAGTTAAATTATTAATAATGACAATATTGCTACAAATAAAAATAAATAGATCAAATTGATGAAATGTACTTTTTAGTAATTATCCCACTTACTAAAAAATTAGTTATTCGATTGTCCAGATTAAGGGCAACTATTCCCAAAACTCCGATAACAAACAGCAAAAATCCCAAAACTCCCAGCGTAATGCAATACGGTTCTGAAAACAAAATCATCATGTGCAATTATTGGCAATCGATTAATGGAGCAATAGATTTGAATTTGAGCAGGCATCAATTCGAGTCCCAATGCCTGAACTAGATGAACTAGGTAGTACAGCACAAAACTGGGCATACATCGGTTGGAGTGCACGAAATACAAACCGACGTTGGTAAAAACTATCGACCGTAAAACGTTCAAGTAGTAATAACCAAATAACCAAATAGTATAAACTAATTCTATATGTATATAAATATGGGTGTGTAATTGTCAATTCCCCTAATTTTAATAAATGATTTGAGCAATCTTTTTTGTACAAAACTATTGCTAAAAAAGCTGAAAATGTGCCAAAATCTGAATAAAAGTTCAATCTTCGTTTTTTCTAAAAAAACTAATAACAACAGAACTCTCTATTTGCTAAAAATAAATGTGAAATTACACAAAGTTTATTGAAAAAAAATTTTAATGCATGCATATTACCATATGTATCTATCAAGTTACGGAAAGTCATACAACGTTACTGTTGTTTATAAACACTTGTGACGTCACGACAATATTAACATGTTTATTACTTTAAATGTTTTACAGAAAACATCTTTCAGCAGTAGACATTTTAGCAAAGCCGAACGCAGGCCCCCATTTTAGTGGACTGGTTGTGGCATTCGAACTCATACATTCCAAGGTCCAAATCGAGCACTGATTCGCTAGACAAAATGTTTCGTTATTTCTCTTGTAACTCCGCCTAAAGAGGATCAGACATGATCCAATCCATGATCTAGTCACAAGCGTGCATAATAGATGAGCGTTGTGATCGCAGAATTAACTACCTGGTCTCTGTAAAATAATCCATATTGCCAAACAAAAACGAAAAAAGGATGTCATTTTGGCAAACAACGGAAGAAAAGTGACAGCATGTATCCAGAATACGTTTTGTTCCAATTTATGCAACACAAACGTTTCTATGGTACTGTTTTATCGCTAACACAACAATTTAAGCATGAATATTACCAAAAAATAGTACTGCAGTTATTTGTTTTTCGTGTATACATCAACAAACATCAATAATTGTACATTTTTCTAGCATGTGAAATACCTTTACAATGTTGCAATGAAAATATGTAACACTTTTAAAAAATTAAATGCTTTAAACATGTGTAATGTTGAAATGTGTCTATTTTTTGACATATTCGAAGAAAATAATTTACACAATACCAGTTACATTTTACATTAAAAATAACTAAATCTAAGTGTGAGTAAAATGAAAAAAGTTGTAAAAATTTATAAAACACGATGTAGCTGACTAGTTTTCAAAACATTGTCCACTGGATTGTTAATTGTTATAATTGTTAAGTATGTTTCTTCTCGTAATTGATTTTATCATGACTCAGTCCATGAATAATTTGTATTATGGTCTACTTAGTAAGATTCCAGAAATGATGCAAATTATGACAACACGTTTCTGTAATATTAGTTCCCGTATTGACTTACACAAAAGTGTTGTACACAATGTCAATCGATTATTTTCTTACCAAAATCAGTCGACAAAATATTGATACTGCTGAGTTTATTTACTTATGTGGGAAGCATTATTGGCAAAGATTAAAAAACCGAAATTAATGTTAAAAACAGACTTTAAAAAGCAATGTCAATCTTCCATAGACTCAGATTAATATGGTCATGTTCTTCCATACGTCTAAAGACAAAACCTTATTTGTACACATCAATAATCATTCCTACAGCAATATATGGGAGTGAAACGTGGAAGCGAACAGACATAATTGTTAAAATGATAAATGTTTTTAATCGCTCGTGTCTTAGAAGTATTTTAAAGGTTTCCTGGCTCTTGTTCACTACATGACATCACTACAATTAGACGAAAAAATTAATTGGTCAAATTCTACGTTTATCGCCCGAAAAACCAGCAAGAACGGTTTTTGAATGGACAATCGAAAATGGTAAAAGAAGGGTTGGTTGATCACAGCTAACTTGGCTAAGAATCATTCAGGAAAATCTAATTGAAATTAATATTTTATAGGATTAAACAAACTCTTCGAATACACAGGAAACATTTTGTTGTCTGATGTTTGTTTTGAATTATGAAACTTTGTTGGTGTTGTTTTTGCTGTAACTGTTATCTTATGGCTTCATGCTTATTTTTAAAGCAAAATGGTTTTGTTACAATATAAGTGTCAATTTTTTCTTTAAATAAACAAACATCACATTTTGGAGGTTGTATTCATTCGACTAGTGTTGTTCCAAATACTGCAGTTTGGCATAGTTGGATATTGAATACATCATCATTTATCTTGCCTCATTTAATAAATGTTAACCTTAGTCTATTGGTTTGTGTTATTATAATTTGCGCAGACAAATAAGTAACTATTGAGGATTGTTAATAATCGAGTATTGGATTTGATTACCATACACCGTTTTTGTACATATTTGTGTTTTTATTTTTACCCTTTTAAATGTTTTGACAACGAACGCATCTTTCAGCAGTGGACATTTTAGTGAAGCCGAACGTAGCCACGCATTTTGTGTCGGATCGAACCTGCGCTCAACGAGGTTCGAGTCAAGCGCTCAACCCCCAGTCCATTCTGGTACATAATAAATGGACATATTCCTTTGCAGCTCTTTGTCCATTGTTAATGCTAAGTAGATAACGGTATAACTGAGTGTTCATGTGAACCCACTTTACAAATACTACATATTTTTACAAACCAAAAAACGAATTTTGAACAAAACAATGAATTTTTGACTTATGTATCAAAATTTTAAAAATCGATTATTGTCATACGCTTCACATTTTTCTAAAACAAAGTGTGTCAGGAATTGACGGGTTTCCATTTATTTTGTATAAGTCAAAATATTAAATATATATATTTAGGTATATAACAGTTTATATATATTTATCTGTTTGTTTTAATCCAACAAAATATGGCATAAAAGAATGTAAATGAAAATTAAATAATTTATATGTAGAATCTTTAAAACCAAAAATTCCATGTGCAATCACAGGAAACAATCATGCGTTGCCCCTATGTATTTAAAAACAGTGTTTTTCTATTCATTATTTCTATTTTTGTACGGCATATTAGACAATCGATTTTAATGGTTGGCATTGCTACTGTTTGCATCGATTTTTGTCAAGGTCATCTTTTTTAGTCCAAGGACTACATATAAACTACATGTACCTTAAATGAACCGTTTAAGCATTTTGGATGTTTGTTAGCACTCATTTATTGAGCGGGAGTCTAGTAAATTTTCAGTGATACTCAAATCCTTACAATCATTATTCCATAAATAAATAAGTAATGTAAAAAATTTAATAAATAGAAAAATGTAAGTTTCATAGGTTTCTTTTTTAAATATTTACATAACATTAATAATAATAATAATAATAATAATAATTAATATAAATCTCACGAACGTGATAATTTCGTTAACTCGGATATAACAGATGACTTGGTAAGTTCACCATTTCCAGACGCAGCAAATTTATAAAAATTGTTTAGATTCCACCGAAGACTGAGAACTATATTTAGACCGGAAAATGTTATTGCAAAACCAACAACCATGACGGAAAATCCAATAAGCTGAGTTGTACACAATTTGAAAATGACAATATTAGTACAATGGCAGTTTTAATAAACAAATCATTCATACTAGACTCATTAGGCAGACATGAATTCGTGTCTTACACAACTGACATTTATAGGTTGGTATAACTATTCAGCTTATAACATTTTCCACTTATAATCAATTCACTTAACATTACTAATTATTATTATAATTATTAATTTTTCCTTTAAATAAACGGGTATCACGTTTTATAGGATGAAACACTTGTTCCTTTAAATACTGTATAGTTTGTATAATTTAATTCAATTGATGGAGTTTAAACGTAACTGAATAAATAACACTCGTCTTAGTTTGAATGCTTCCTGATGGTACACAATCTACGTGGGTAAATAACTAAAGACGAACTATCGCCAATTAACAAGTATTTGATTTAATCTTTAAACAAAGTCTACGTGACTGTTAAAAGATCTGTTGCTTATACGCTAAGTGCTTTAATAAATTATTAACTTGTATATTATTATTATTATTATTATTATTATTATTATTATTATTATTATTATTATTATTATTATTATTATTATTATCATCATTGTTATTATTATTGTTATTAACTCCGCCTAGTTTGGATCAGAAATGATTCAATCTAACCAGTCCCAAGCCTAGATAAAGGAGGAGGGTTTAATCGCAAGGTTAGCAACCTGGCCTCTGTAAAAAATGTATACTTTAACAGAAACAATACAAGAGGACGTCATTCCGGTAAACAACCGCAAAGAAGTGATCGCACGTATCTGGATGACAAAGTTACACAAGTGACAGGGTTGAGTGAAAGCCGAAAGGAAGCTCAATTTTCGATTTGCAGAGTCTTTAGTGCCAAGGGAACTTTGTTGCTGTTGTTTTGCTGTACTTGTTGTCTTTATTTTCCCATGCTTATTTTTAAAGCAAAATGGTTTTGTATAATATAACATATTCATTATTATCATTATAGTCTAGTAAAGTAAACGCATTTTTGTATAATTTTAATTGATTCATATAATTTAGCAGTATAGCAAGATACTCAACTAAGGGTACGAGTGCCATTGTCTTTGCTAAGTGTCCACTGCTACTACTACGACTACTACTACTAACAATAATAATAAGTAATATTAGCATTTATTATTTTTTTATAAATACTTGTCTTGGACTTATTTCAAAGTCCAATTAATTATTGAAAAGTTTTGTCAATGGAAACTAGAAATGTTGGCATAAAATAGAAATTGACTTACGCATACAATTATATTAATTACGCACAAAATAGTGTATTCTTTCGTTAAGGCCATTCTGCTAAAGAGGAATAAAATGAACATATGTTACATGTACTAAAACAACATAAAAATGTATTTTATAAACGGTGTAAAATGACAATAACAGCAATAATAATAATAATGCACAAAAATAATATATTCCAACCTTGGTTTGATAATGTATAAATAAAAACTGCTCTATAAAGTCTAAACCAATTTATATACTAGTAATTTGTAAAACTATTTTTATATACACACTTAAATATATAGAGACGTATACAATGTTTCACACCAAGATGACTAAGATTTTTGTATTAAACATACTTTAAAATAAAGCAACAAATATTTTGTTGTCTTACTAATTATAATGGCTACTTAATTTTTTTGGTAAATGAAAAATGTTTTTTTAAATAGTAAAAAAATGCAAATTGTTGTTTATTGATTTATTCATAAATAGTTACAGTTAAATTTTGCTATGTTGTTACAAGCATTTGACTTCATAATTAAAGTTGTGAAAAAATTGTTTATATAGGTGGGTGAGCAAGTAGAGATGCTGAGAATTCGATTTTTAATGTATTATTGTAATATTTATTATTATTATTATTATTAGTTCCTAATTTTAATAAAACAGTTTATGGTTTGAGAAATCTATGAAACGGTTTCCATTTGTGAATACAAATCTTGTGATTATGAAATTATAGTATAGACTTAATGTTTTGGTTTCTAACTTTCTTCGCTTCTGCCAACGGTACAAATGTTTGTTTGCATTTTATGATGCTCAATGTACTTCTAGTAAAGTATTTATGCTGACTGTAAGAATTATAACAGTAATAATAATAATAATAATAATAATAATAATAGTTTGTGTTTTATATGTAACACCTTCTGCTGACTAGTTTTAGATAAGCTGAAAAATATTTTCCATAGAACGTTCAAACAATAAAAATGTAGCAACAAACGATATAACCTAAATTAACTAATTAAAGATATAAGAAAACGTAAAGTGTGAAATGAATTCATTTCGTATATTTTTATCAGTCACAAACATAAAATGTCAATATATATATATATATATATATATATACAAAAGGAGGGTACAGATGACATTTATGTTAGTACGAATCACTAGCATACACCAAGACAAACATTATAACCAAGATTAGTTCAATCTAATGACGATTTGCTTGTGTGCACACAAAGTTGGTTTTAATGTGTGAATATAAACAGATTCGACAATTTTCAACATATTCGAAGTTTGAGAAATAATTAACACTTTAAAACAATGTTTCGTGAGGCGGAAAATGTTGCTTTAGCTGCTTAATGGAGACCTCCGTACACCCCTTTTGTGTATATATACTGATTTTCTATATGTTTGTGTATAAAGAGAATATAGAAAATGAATTCAGTTTACGTCTTCTTGTATTTTTATTTGGTTTTATAAATAGAACCCCAATACTTTAAAAATTCATTATTACAAAACCTAATTAATATCTTTAAATTATTCACAACACTCCGTATTGATTAAAATATTTCTAAAATTAGTTTCAGCTATGTGAGAAAATATCAAATGTTATTATAATTAAAACTATTTTTTATTTTTAATTGATTTTAAACAATATTGAATATTACACGTGATAATGCATAATTTACAATTTTTTATATTAATTAAGATTTACAGGGCTAACGCGTTGGCCTGACACCAGATAGGGCGTGGGTTTGAGTTTGTGCACTGCTAAGGATTACTTTTCTTTTGATATACTATTGAAAGCAAATTGAATATTTTCCTTTGGACCTTGGTGAGCATTGGGATTCGAATCCCACCATCGGCACTAAAATGTGGGCCCACGTTTGGCTTCGCTAAAATGTTCACTGCTGAAAGATGTTTCTCGTAAAACATATTCAAAGTGGCAAACATAAAATTTTTTAAAAATTAAAAAAAAATAATTAAAATTTGTCAAGAGATTTAGTAAGGTAATGTACAAGATTGGCTACATAGTCTGAGTAAAATAATTATTTTTATATGCAAATTGATATTTAAGATTACCAACGTTTAAGGTCGTTAAGTATTATCTTCTTAGTTAATTTTACAATCACTGATGTGCAAGAAATTGAGTGATAGTGTTCTGGATTTGTTGATGGGACAGAAACTTTTAGAATAGGTGTGATTTGTGAGATACGCCAAGTATTAGCTCCTTCACAATTCATAATTGATTTACTCATGATTGTAGATAATTATGGATCAATTGCTGGCATACAAAGCTTTAATAAATTGTAATTCTATCAGATTTAAGTAGGGTGCTTGCTTTACAACTGTTAATTAATTATTGATCAAGCGGCTTTGGCAATCTTTGCAAACAGTGGCGACATCACAGGATGCTATCAACTAACCAAAAACTTCGTTATTCTTCTACGGTTGTACGTTTATTACGGCCATCGAAGTCGACCTTATAAATATGGAAAATAATGAAGAGGTGACCAGGTCACCAACCAAAACGAATGAATAAATAACTAATGGTCCAGATAATTTATGCAAGTTGATCAATTTTTTAACAACACCACCTAAAAATAATTGATGTGAATAGCTTAAAATAACGGACAATTTTCATATATAATTGAAACTGTCAATTACTGTTCAATTATACTGTTAACTGGAAACTAGTTAATGGAACAATATTTAAGTACATACAAACAATGATTTGTATTTAGTGCATATTCATTTTGTTTTACCAACATGATTACTTTGAATGTTTTGAGACGGGAAATTCGCATCTTTCAGCAGTGAACATTTCAGGAAGCCGAACGTGGGCCAGCATTTAGTAGGGCTATAGTGGGATTCAGACCCCGATGCCCACCCAGGTCCAAGTCGAGCGCTGTACCGCCAGACCACCGCTGCACAAAATGAAGTGTAACTTCACCTGTCGCCAGTCCCACGTCTGGTTGAGAAAGGAGGAGGGTTTGAATGCAAGATTAGAAACCTGGACTCTACAAAGATTAATATTGCTAAAGAAATAACAAGAAATTAGCATTGCGTTAAAACTATAACAAATAAGTGAAATTAGAATAGAATTTCGATCTTTAATATGCAGGAATTTCAAAGCCCAAAATTTATTGTACAATCACATGAAATAATCTTGCGTTAACCCAAGCTCTTCGGAGCAAAAGGCTTTTAGAATAAACAATATGGAATTTACTCATGCTTTTCTCACTATTGTAAAATGCAACCCACAGTACTAAAAAATTTCTTTTTGCACAATTGAATTCCAATTACATCACATTTTGTAGGGAAAAATGTTTTACATCCTAACGCTTATTAAATTTTTATTTTTTTATTTTTTAGTGGCAGTGCCTTGATGAATTCCAACCCATTACAAGTTGATACTCTCCCTATAAAAATCAATTTAAAAATATTAATTTTATTAGATCTTTGGCAAATTGTTAAGCAATTTTTAAGCTAATCACTGAACGCTTGTGCAATTATTGGTTGACTATTACAATACAGTATTGGTTACTTTTCACAAGTTTGGAAAAATTTAAATAGAGTTTTAATCTTCCACAATCTTGAAAGTAAATTTTTTATATGGAATTGTCTAATTAGTAATGCACTTCAGAATGAAAATTTTAATAACAAAATGTCAATTATTTATTTATTATTTTTAATATTGTATTAATCCCACTTTCTCTAAATACGTAATTAAATTAATTTAAATTAGTGTGATAAATGTCAAAATACTTTCACAAAATACGTTTATTCGTTTATTAAAAGAAATGTGTGCATTTTTATCAACTGACTCAATTTATTCTGCCGTGAGTATCGAACGATGTATTACAAAAGTATAAAAATAAATTGCTCTTCAATATATTACTTTTATTTAGCAACTAATTAATATTAATTAACATTAATAATAATATTTAAAGCATTGGGTTCCCTTTATAATTCCAAACAAAAATAATAAAAGACGTAAACTGTGAGATGAATTCATTTTGTATATTCTCTTCAGTCACAAACATATAAAGAATCAGTATATATATATATATATATATATATATATATATATATATATATATATATATATATATATAAATTATATGATGTAATTAACTTAACATTTATAACTATACATACATACATACATACATACATAATAATAATATGACAACAATTACCATATGTAATCGATTTGGTTTGTGGATTTGTCAATCTGCGTCAACTCTGAAGAAAATCATCTAGTCAATTCCTGTGAGCACTGACGTTGTTGCATAAAATCAGTCTTCTAGCCAAGAGACTTCATTTATTCTTCCAATTTCTATTAACATTCGACGACCTTTTACAAAGAGGATAGTCTGCAAACTTGGAATTAATGAAGAGGTGACTCTGTCACAACAATTACCGCAAAAAGTGATTATTTAACTAAAACTACTCCAGCAACTGCATAGCGTACAAGAGAAACGCCACTTCAATTATAAAATATACAATATTATATAATAATTAAAAAAACTATAATTATTTATGTATATATAACGTAAATAATAAAAAAATTGTATAAAATATTAACTGGTGTAAAATTGAAAGTGGAGTAAAATAATTAACATGATTTATAACGTCAAGTATTAAAAAAACAGATTATATGCTATTTTTTAGTTACCAATTAATTAAAAACATTACAAAGTTTAAAAAATTTAATAATCTATGTGATCGCCTTTTTGTAAACAACCTGATCCAGGCATTTTGGAATGCTGTCGATGAGAGTGTTGATATATTCTTGTTTCATCTAATATTGAACAACAAATCGAATGCGTTCGCATAAATCCTCAATTTCAGTATGCTTATTGATGTTGCGCTTTAGCATACTGAAAAAGTTTCAATAACATTAATGTCCGGATTGTTAGGTGGTAATTGAAAGAAAGATAGCGTTTTCAATTTTAGCCTATCTACTGTTTAAATGTAAATATACAACAAATAAAGTGAACCTAGATAAATATGACGTTACCTTTTTGGACGTATGACACGGAGCATTGTCTTGATAAACAGTAGTAACCCCCGTGTAAGTGTGTTGCATTTCATAATAAAAAACATTGTTCATAACTAAAACTATTTAATATACCAGATATAATTCTCCATTTGACATACATAATACCAAACCAACACATTACTTGTCGAGGGTGAGCTTTTTTTCTAACAACTGGGAGTAAATGTTTTTGAAAACTTGACTCACACAACACTTTGTTTTTAAAGCTAAAAGGTTCGTCCCGGATCATTGTCTCATTAGCAAAGTATATGGAACGCCAATAACAAAGGTGTCGTTTACTCCCTTGCTTACAAAAAGCTAATCTATCATCCTTTTGTTTTTTAGTGATAAATGGTTTACCTTTTGGTGATTGAAGCGTTAAACAAGATTCTATTGCCTTGTTTCTGCTTGTGGAATAAGTAAAATTGTTTAAACTATTTCTTTTAGTTTCTGAAATAGGTTTATTATAACTTTTTAATTCAATAACGATTTTCTGATTACCCGATATTAATTTTTGGGTAAAATACACTTATAAACTTTTGCAGTAATTTTTGAAATGGTAATAATAATAATAATAATAATAATAATAATGATAAAAATAATAATCACAATGACAATGATAATAATAATATTATTAATAATAATAGCAATAATATTAATACTATTAATAATAATAATAGTAATATTACAATTACTATTATTATTATTATTATTATTATTATTATTATTATTATTACTACTGTAATTATTATTATTATTATTATTACTATTATTACTATTACTATTATTATTATTATTATTATATTATTATTATTATTATTATTATTATTATTATTATTATTATTATTATTACTATTCAAAACTGCGATATCAAAAGTATTTTTTCACTTCTTTGTTATGGTTTGTTGTTTCTTTAGGAGTATTTATTTTAATTGATGCAAGGCTGCTACTTTTGCGTTCAAACCCTCTTGTTTTTCTCTCAACCAAACTTAACAGCGTCTATAGTTGGATTTGTTTATAACCCGTAATTGGGATTTCAAATTAAGAATTGTTAACTTTGCCCATCTATGTTATTACTTTTACTGTTTATTTATTCATTTGTTTGTTACTGCTTACATGTTTTACGGCTGTTATAATGCGTAACAAATAATTGAGCAATTTTATTAAAACGCTGTTGCATGAATATACATTTAGTATCAATTCAATTGTTATTATTTATGTAGATAATTGGAACACTCTGTAGTAAGAACCGTTATAATTAAAAAACAATACATCCATTGCATCAAATTTTATATTATTTACTTTCAAAATTAAGGCTATTTTCTGTAAATGATTTTCCTTAAATGAAAGAACTCACAGAAACACGTTTTAATTTACTAATTGACAGTTAATTGATAACATAATTCCAAGTTCGTATAGGAACTCGAATTTATCTACAAAAAAGTTGTCGAGTGCGAATTAAATTTGAAAGGAAGAAGATCGCTAGAAGACCGCTTTCATGAATGACGCTAGAGTTCACAGGAATTAACGAGTCAATCCATAAGACTAACCGGCTACGTATGGTAAATAAATACCTTGAACTATTTTTCAAGCATTTGAAGTGCATGCCAACATCCATTCTCTAAACAGGAATCCAGTAAAAACTCAGTTATACCGCTGTGCACGAACAAGCTATCGGATAAGAATTTAACTTTGGGAGGGGGGATAAATAAAGTTTCTTCCTAGAAGACCTCTTCATTACGACAACGCCAGTGTTCACATGAATTGACGGGGCCGGTTGACGGATTTACAAGCCTAATCGATTATGTATGATAAATAGTTACCTTAGGATATCTTTGAAGCATTTCGGATGTATGCCAGCACCCATTCACTAAACGGAAATCCAGTAAAAGCCCAGTTATACCACTGTGCACTCGGTCCCTTCTGTTATTAATCCAGATGTCTGGCGGCATCTAGTCCAGGATGCACCATGCGGAGGAGTTGACAATCAGGAATATCATCATCTTTGGAAATTGAGACTTTATAAACGTTAATGAAATCCTCATATATATATATATATATATATATATATATATATATATATATATATATATATGACCCTTACAAAAATCTGTATGTAGATTTAAAAGTTTAATATTTAAACTAATTTGTTATGTACGATTGTTTTTTTGTAAAAATAAAGTACTCAATAGCTCATTTTATATTTACTTAGAAAAATTGTTGAGAATGTACAGGTAGTGTAAAAATTGTATTTTAAAACAACACTTACATAAATGTTAATAATAAGGGGAAAGTTTTGTTATAATTTTTTCTTTTACTAATTTTTATGTTTAATTGAATTAACAAATGTTTAATATTTAACAATGGGGTTTTAAGGGATTATGTTTTTAGAAATGTTATATTAGTATTGTCAGATTTACTTGAATAATAAATTTACTAGGTTTTCCAGTCAACCAGGAGCAGTGTACAGCTGTTTCATCCTTATTTGGAATAATAGTTAAAATTTATACTTTGATCCAATTGTGACATCATAATTCTAATTGAAGCTAAAATTTAACTACTTAAAAATGTGTGAATAAATGATTTAATAAATTTAATTTCATTAATTTTGTTTAACTAAGTGGATTTATTATAAAGTTAATATTTTTATTTGACCTTATTTGCGTATTTGTTGGTATTCTCAATATCATCATGGTGAACATTATACTATTTAAAAAGTATCGATTTCCGTCAAACAACAACTGTTGGTCGCATAGCATCCCCCAATTCACAGGAATTGGGTGTTGACGCCGGTTTCACAATTATACCCAGCTACATGTATATAGATGGGTGAACATTTTAAGTGTATTCTATCTGTTACAAACTTAGCGGAACTCTGGTAAATACTCAATTAAACCACTGTGTTCTAACTGTTATGCGGAGGAGTTGACAGTCAGGAATATCATCATCATTGGAAATTGAGACCTTGGATAAACATTACTGAAATTCTTACGATCATTAGCATGCCAACTAAATAATAAAAAAACAAAATTGTCCACATTATTTTATTTAACAAATGTACAAACTACTAATCAATGATTGATCAATAAAAAAAATTGTTATTCGTCATTTTCCTCATTTTCATCGTCCAATTCCTGATCCTCGTCTACATTTGCTTCCGTTTTTAATGGATCTTCATTTTCGATTGTTTCCAACTCTTCCGCATTTTCGCCATTTTCATCAGTGACACCTAGATTACTTGATGGTTTGGATTTTACACTTTCAGTATCTTCTTGATCTTTCGGCGCCTGATCTTCATTGACTTCTTCATGAACAGATGGATTGCGTTCTTCTTCAACTGATACTAGAAAAAAAAACAATTATAAATTAAAATTGTTATTTCGAACATTTTGAGATAATGTAAACGGAACGAAAATTGTTAACAATGAACAAGAAACAATCAAAAATAATAATGTTAAACTGCAAATTAGATATATTTATTTTAAAACTCTAACTACTTATTAACAAATAAGTAGTGCTAAATTATTAATAAAAACATTTTGTTAAAATCACACGTTTAATAGTCAAATTGATTGGATATAAAATATTCAATCAATTTTCAGTAATAATGGCATTTTCCAGTTTATCTGTAAATAATATGACAAAATATGGATGTTTAATAAAATGAAATATAATTTTAAACTATTTCATAAAATTCTAATATCAAAAATAATATGCAAAAAACTAAATTATTTATTAATCAATACATTTGAATATTATATTAAAATATTTTGTTATTTAGTAATTTTTATTAAAAATTTAATTATTTATTTAATTAAAAAATTCCAATTTCAAATAATTACAAATGTTTAAAAATATAAAAGCACAATACGTAAATAAGATAAAATCTCATAATTATAATAACAAAAACATTTTTTAAAGTACATATTTACTTGTCATTAATTTTGTTAATACAATTAGTGTTTATGTTTATAAACTATTAAATTTTAAAATTAAACCTAATGTTAAATTTATCATAATGGATTACCAGTTCCTTCTGGTTCGTGTTCACCTTCAACATTTTCCAAAGGCTTGGCTTCTTCACTAATTTGTTCAATCAAATTGGCTTTCCAACGCGGAATTAATTTATTTTCATCATCTTGTGTTTCTTTTTCTTCTGGCATCTTAATAATAAATTAATTCAATTTTCAAAATTAAATAAAAATTTTAATTTTTTATATTTTTAAGATAATACCAATAATAAAACATACAGCAGGTGTTGCCAAATATTCTCCAACTTGTTGACAATTTAAATTATTAAATACGTATCGACCTTTACCAACCACCTAAAAAATTAAATTTTAATAAATTAATAAAAATAATAAAACGATGTAGTTTAAAATTATTTTAAATGTTCTGACTGTGATGTTATTTAGCAATTTTTAACAATACCCCTGATAATAAATTAGTATTATTTATTACAAAACACTATTGCTTTAAAAGAATGAGCATGGGGCAATAATATAACAATTACAACAGAAAAATAACAACAATAACAAAGTCTCGTAATTCAAATTGAATATAAGACAAAATAATTATTAGTAATATTATTCATTTTATTAAGTGCATAATACGAAACATTTAATAAATAATTAATAAAGTTTTAATTTTTAATAATAATTTTGTATCTCCATGTAGTACATCCTAAACCCAAACCAATATAGATTAAAAACTGAGAGTACAACAATACAACTTGACTTCTAACTTTGCAGATAAGTGCAATATTATACCCAAAATACTTTTAAAATAACTTTAAATAGACAAAAGCAAACAGTGTTAACAACAAATTGGATTCCTTTATTATTTAATGTAAAACATTGCTGCGTCACAAAATACTATCAAACGTAATTTATAAAATATCCCAGTTAGCTGCGCCCGTCTACTCTATTAAACCCCACCTCAAATATTGCATCCAAGTCACGTTTCCTATCCTAAAGACAGACATTAATATACTCGATAAGATACAAAAAAATTTACCAAAGCACCCAGGTAGTTATAGGATGTTAATTATTCCAATCATATACAGTTCCTTAATGTATTATCCCTAAAAAGGGGTTTAGGGAGACCTTTTTCTAATGTATAAGTTAATAAATTCTGATTAATTAAATCATTATTCTGTACCAGCAAATGATTCTCGCAGGGGATACTCCTTAAAAATAAGGAAACTTAGAGTCAAATCCAGTCTGTGTTTATACAATTTTTACAAAGTCAATTCAACGTAAAACAAATTCCCAACACATGTCATCTAGACATAGTCCCTAAATTTATTTAAATTAACCCATGATAAGTATTTTCTTCAAAATTTTATTTAATTTGTTAGATATTACCCCATTTTTAATAATTAATAACATCAATTTGTAAACAAAAATGCGTTTTCTTTTATATAACTTGTAAAAAACACAAAAACCTAAAACCTAAAACAATTAGAAATATAATAAATTACAGTTTAAAAATTTTAATAATATATATATATATATATATATATATATATATAGTTTTAGCACATAAACATACTACTCCATCTTTCCAAACTCCAATAAACCGATGATTTGGATGAATTAATTCTCCATGCCCATGCATTTTTCCATTTTGCCAATTACCTACAAATTGTAATTTTGTAGCCACAAACGTGTAAGTTCCACGTCCGTGTCGTAAATGATCACGCCATTCGCCATTATACGTATCTCCATTTATATATGTGTAAATACCACTACCATTTCTAAGTCCTTCACTCCAATTACCTATAAAAATTTGTATGTTAATGTTTCCTAAAAACCTTCATAAATTGAACCATCTGGATAATAAAATTTTCCGAATCCATCTCTTTTATTTTCGTCATATTGTCCATCATATCTAGCACCACTTTTAAATCTTAAAAAATATAATTATATTTTACAAACCTATACAATCCTTTACCGTGTCTCTTTCCATCTTGATACATGCCCTCATATGTATCACCGTTAGGTAAAGTAGCTTTACCTAAACCATGTCTTTCATCACGTTCATTTCTTTCGCCTTCATATTCCTATATTACATTTTGTAAAAAATATATTAGTACTCCAAGATAAACTCCGTCTTCTTCCTCAATTTCCTCTCCTTCATCGTCTGACATTTTAGCTGCAGTATACTCTTTTAAATAACTTATTTAAATCTCTATAGCAATCTTTTAAAACATTTAAAAACTAACTAACTGAAACAAACTTTTTAACATAAAAATATATTTGTATTTTTTTTATATAAAAATATTAATATTAACTTTATTTTAATTTAATATTAATTTTAACAAGTATATAATGCAATATGCTATACAATGTAAAGTTTGTGTCTATATTTTTATTAAGATTTAAATAATTAAAAATTTATTAAAATTAATTAATTTTTAAATGTTATTACAAAATATTATTTAAAATATTTAACTTATTTGTATTCTATTAAATTTTTTTTATTTTTCTATAAAAATGTTTTTAATATATTGACTTTTAAATTAATTATACAATTATATGTATTTTTAGTAATAATAATATGCCTGTTTATTTAATTTTTTAATATTTTATTTCTCTATTATAAACGTTTTATATAATCTGTTGTTAGCGATAAGCTTTGGGTTTCAGGATTCAACATTGTTCACAAGTTGAGTAGTATTAAAATAAACTATTTTTAATTTGACTTAACTTGCGAGGTGAAACACGTGTTACGCTACACATTGAGTAGAGAGTTGTTCATCTATTTCTTCCTTTTCCTTTTTTTGAAGATTATTGCAGTGTTTTTGCATTACAATGCAAAACTTGTTTTATTATCGCTTTTGTATATTTATTATTTTTACTTATTTTCCATAATTGGCAACTGTTCCACTATCTGCCTTAATTTTGTCTTAATTTTAAATTTATTTTGTAATAAATCCCCTTTTCCTCAACCATCAATTTTATACTTTCCCTTAAAAACCAAATACCAAAATACGTTTTCGCCTACTCAACTCGTGAATAATCCTGAATCCTGAAAAGATTACACTATTTCTTTTTTATAAACTTGTTTTAAAGTACAGTATATAATAATATCTAAAATTATTATTAAATTATATATATATATATATATATCAGGTTCAGGTTGAATAAGCGAATTGAGTAGGAATAAAACTCCTTTTGATCCTCGGTTCTGTTTATCAAGTTTATCAGAAGATTAATAACAACTTGGAAAGCTGATAATTGTCATATGCTTTTTTGAAAGCTGAAAGTGAGGACGCAGAGATGACACTGCCAGGCAGATTGTTCCATAGAGTGATCACTCTGTGTGAAAAGTGATGACTTTTCAGTCTGGAAAAAGATCTAGGTTTAGATAATTTAAGGTTATGTCCCCGAGTGAATTTTGGGCTAAAGTAGAAAAGGGCACCTAAGAGCCGGAATTGAAAAGTTAATAAGTCAGAATAGCATCACCCCGGAGACGCCTATTACTTAGAGGAAATAATTTTAGGGATTTGAGCTTTTGAAAATAAGAAAGGTTCTTAAAACCATGAGGCTTTTTAGTGACAGTAGTTTTATAAAATAGTATCTTCTTGTTGTATTTTAGGTATATTAATTTTTAAAAAGGCTAGGTTTTTAACATAAAAATTATTAAAATATCCGTTGACGTAAAAAGTGCTTACATCTCCGTTATAATTATTTTTATTTTATTTGTAGTAAAGCCAAACGCTGGGTCGTATTTAGTGCCTGTGGTGGCGACCGAATCTGTTTACTCAAGTTCGTGTCAAGTGCTGTACCGCTAGACCATATCGGCACTTTATACATAAGAGATTTAAGTAAAACTTGACTAAACGAACAAAATTTGTAATATCAGAGCAAACAGTTTTAATCACAAATTAAAGACTGCAAAAAATGTTTTAAACAACAGTGAAAAAACATAATTTTTTAAAATAGTTAAAAAAACTTAATTTTTAACATTTTTTGTTAATTAAAAAAAATTATAATTTTAATTCAGGTTTCAGGTTGATACACAAGTTAAATAGGAGAAAATTATTTTATATTTATATTTATTAAAATTTTTGATTGCAATTTTAATTACAATATAAATAAAATACTTTAATTTAACATTATTTAATATTATTTAATTAAAATAATATTGCAAAATAAATTGAAATATACTATTGATATTGGTTATATTGTTGAGCGCATTAACTGATTAACTGCGATACCGTTTTTTAGCAAATGTTTTGTCATGACTCCTGATTATGGGATTCCTGTTTATGTTGATGAAATTGTTGTTTCTGGGGTCCAAAGGACAAGCAATAATATTTTAAAAAAGCAGGTACGTAATTTATTTCACTATATACTTGTGGAATGTAGTTTAAAAATTTAGTTAAGTCTGAAAATTTTTTGGAGTTGATAGAAAATGTAACAGAGACGAAAGAAAAATTGGTGAATTTAGGAATATTTAATTCAGTGTATGCCACTATTGATGCCGCAAATAATAAGAACGCAAATGATTATAGAGTATGTTCATTACTTAATTTTGTTTATTATTTTTTAACAAATATCTTTAACTATTTTAAAGTAATGTTAAAAAATAAACGTTTTATTATTTTTTAGTAAAATGTTAAGTATTTACGTTCCAGATCTACAGCTTACTTTTAATTGCATGTTATTTCATTTTCAATCTCAATTTTTTAATCATTTATAGGATTATTTTATTATAAAACATTTTCATGGTTAATTATTTTGTTGAACGATTTTTTTTTATAAGGAATATGAATATATAAAATTTAGAGGTGTTATTAAAATTTTGATTAAAATTTTGCATAATTATAGTTTTTGAAATTATTTTATTTAAATTTATGTTTGCTACTTTGAATGTTTTACGGGAAAAATCTTTTAGCAGTAGAATGTGGGCCCGCATTTTAGAACGTCAGAGAAAAAATGAACTAGTCATAAACTTTAATACATTATTTTAATGCACAGGTTATATTCAAGGTGGAGGAAAAACGTTTTACTACAGCCAAGGTGAATTGCACTCACGGAACTGATGGAATAACTAAAGCAACGGGAAGTGTTCAACTAAACAATATAGCTGGCAATGGAGAAAAAGCTCATATTGATCTTGAAGTTGGTTTAAATCAAATGATTTCCAAGTAATTTTTACATTGATGTTGGTTTCAGGCTATATTTGCTTTAAGAGAACCTAGCAATGTAATATATTATCTGGTTTAAAATTAAGTAAAATTATTTCAACTGCTAGTTAGTTCTATATATGTATATAATGATATAGTTGCTATTGATCCTGAGGAACGGAGTAAAAGAACATACTCAATTTTTAAGGATGGTGATATTCCTGACTGTCATCTGAACGTGATGCATTCAAACACAGACTTACAGCGGGTACCAAATTTACAGCGGTATAACTAGGTTTTTGCATTGGTGGATGAGTGCAAGCATATATTTATGATTTTCAAAAACTATCTTAAGGTATACCTATACTATATATAGTTGTTGGGCTAAGAGAAATAAATTGTCGATAAACTCCGGTGGATTTGAATATTTTTGTAGGAATAGTGGCGCCGTTATACGGATACTGTTTATCAGCTAAGAAATATTTTGTTTTTATATGTTTGTTATACTTTTATGAACTTATCGGAGTTGTTTGTTTTTATATGCTGTACAAATATACAAATAGTGAAGTGGTGACTACTTTACTAATCACAATGAGTAAATGAATGAGTTATATATTACCGAAAGAATATTGTTTTTTAATTTATATTGGAATAAAATATGTTATCAAGAAATATACTTGCCAGACGTCAGATTTTTGACGGCAGTAAAAAGTAAAATTAATATTTTTAAGAAGGATTTTCTCTTATCTGAATATCTTAATGCATTCCGATTTATGTTAGTTTTAAAAAAGATAATACTCATTTTTTAGCTGAGCGGCTTAGTAGTGAAAGTTACATCCTCAAACTAAGTGAACAAGTTCATTCCACTGACAGTGATCAATTAAGATTAAACAAAGCAGCAATATTATTATCCTGTAATTATATATTTATTTATTTCAACGGGTGGTTTTACACAATTCTAACCAATTGGGAGATTTTATTTGAGGAGTGAATTGGATCCAACAACAGACGTTTTTTACTAATGAACTACTTTAACAAAGTTATTTTTTCATTCTTTTCACATCTTTAGCTTCCTATTACTTTTAATTAAGATAAAGGCGATATTATTACTGCTTTACTACTATATGGCCCATGTAGTTGAATTCAAGGTTATTTAACACTGAGGATTGGGGGATGTAAGCCTAATAGAAGATTGAATGTTTTTAAAAAACATTGCTAAGGGAATTTCCTAATAATAATAATTGTTATTATTACCAACCCTTTTGTTTTAAAATAAGCATAGAGCAATAAGACAACAGTAACAGCAAAAGCAACAACAAGTCTCATAATTTAAAAGGAATATGGAGCAACAAAATAATTCCATGTATTCGAACATGTATGCCAACATTTTTATTTCATCCCATGGGACATTCACTTTAATTTGATTTTTCCCAAATGGTTCTTAGTCAACCAACCGTTCTTTCCATTTTAAAACCGTTATTGGGTGGCAAACGTGGAATTTGATTGAGTTTCTCGGTTTTCACTTAACCCTGTTATCTGAGTCGTGCTATCACTTTTTTGCCGTTGTTTGTCGGACTATCGTGGTTATATTTTTTCTGTAGCAATATAGATTTTTACAGCGTCCAGGTTGCCAACCTTGATCTCGGATCCTTTTTCTTGACTTAGGATTGGTTAGATTGGTTCATTTCTGATCTTCTCTAGATAGACTTGTTCTTCAACTACTATAAATATATATTCGAACTTTCAAGGAGATATTTGACCTAGCGGCTTATTTAACTTCAATCGTAACATATGATTCATTTTAATGAATTTGATTCCAGGTTTGCCACTTTTTCCAAACCATTGGAAAGTAGTCATGTCAATTTGGATGAAACTGAAGGCAATTGTTGTAATGAAAACGAACTCGACTGTGCAGCGGAAATTGAAGTCGTTGGGAAACCGAATTAACTTAACCTGGATTTGATACAGTTCCCGGTATACCCAAATATATGGGCTGAGCAGTCCCAGTTTAGCTATTGTCTATTATAGAACCATTTAACGTTTTTGGAATGGTTACAACACTACAAAATTCCATCTTGTAAATAAATTTTTATAAGCATAGTGCTATTCGAAACGGCATCCAACAATTCCGGTTCATTGGTTGAAACCCACTCGAGGCAATTGAATTGCAACAATTCGGACAGACATCATTGTTGTTGACAGACAATATTGAGTACAAATGCATGTCTCTTTGCAAATTGCTTTTACTGAACTAGTATTCACTAAAACAAAAAATGTGACTTTAAAAAAGCGTCAATAAAAGTACAAAATCTATGCATTAAATTAAAATTAAAATCACAGAATAATGCTCTTAACTATAATGCTTTTTACAACTAATTATCTACTATTAATTAGTTAAAAAACTGAATAGCTATATATATATATATATATATATATATGAATTCAGGTTTGCCACCTTTTCCAAACCATTGGAAAGTAATCCGGCAATTCATGTCAGCTTGGGTGGAACTGAAGGCAATTGGGATCATTCGTGGGCCAAATTTTTGCGACACGAACGTTCCGTTTTTACCGAGGTTTGTGCACATACGCCTGTTGGTTTGCACAAATTCCAGTGGAATGCTAATTGGCGCGAAATTAAAGCCAGAGGTAAGAGCGAAATATGATACCCAGAGGCGGTTGTTTGTTTGTCGGTAGATGCGTGTGATGGGGGGGGAGGGGAGGGGATTAATTATAACTGTATTTGTGTTTGAGTAATGCTTATGCAAAGTCTCAATTCCTAATAATGGTGCATCCTGGACTAGGTGCCCAAAGGCATTTAGACTAATAACAGCAGGGAGAGAGTGTACAGCGGTGTAACTGGGCTTCCGCTTCTGCGGGTGAGTGCAAGCATATATCCATACATACCATATGTAGCTTTTGAGCTAAGGGAAATAATCTTGACAAAAAATCAGACAGCCTCGTCAACCTTTGTCACAAGGATGTCATCTGTTAGCCAAGAAACTTCTTTATTCTTCTGCGTTTGTATTACGCTTATTAAGCCATCGAAATCGGTCGTTTAATATGCTATACAAATGTAGAAATAATAAAGAGGTAACTATGTCACCAACCACAGAATTATTCACTTAATGAGATTACGACCTTGTACTATTTTGAGGACGTGTGCTTTGGAATTATGCTAGTTGGAGATTTTATCTGGTACTGTTTTCCATGTCAGAAAATAAGGGAGAAGCCTCGTTGTTAACTTTATTAATTGGAGGATAATGAGAATGTAACTTTTCAATCCAAATATAATATTTTTTTACATGTCAGTTCTGTAACGTCATTTTACTGTTGATTATTATTATCGTTATTATTATATTATTATTATTACGTTATTACTATTATTATTATAGGAATAATAATAATAATAATAATAATAATAGTACTAATAATAACAATAATAATAATAGTAATAATAATAATAATAATAACAATAAAGCAGTTTCTTTTTTTTAAAACAAAAAAAACATTCTAGATCTTTCTGCACCTTTGAGTGTGTTGAAAGAAAGTGGTCCGCATTTAAAGTGTGCCCTATCTCACCTATTCGAATGCGATACGCGTGCCGATCTCGTATTTCCCGATGCCGGCTTTTTGTGTAAATTTATGCAAGAAATGTCGACCATTACTCCGGGCAGCTTGACACAAATGCCCACTGGCGACACATCTTTGGGGTAAGTTTTGACAATATTGATTAGGGATGCTATGCAATGATTTTGATGAATTGAATTTTGAAATGATGGTGATCTTCCTGACTGTTCGTCCTCCACGTGGTGCATCCTCGATTAGGTACCCACATGCATCTAAATTAATAACAGCAGGGACCGAATGCACAGCGGTATAATTGGGTTCTCGCTTTAGCGGGTAGGTTTAAACATACACTCAGGGTACTTAAAAGGTATCTAAAGGTATACATTTACTGTTCGGATAAGGGAGATAACTTTGACAAAGTATCAGGCGGCTTCGTCAATTTTTGCGAACAGTGGCGACGTCACAAGGATGCCACCTACCAGCCAAGAAACTTTGTTATTCTTCTACGTTTGTGTTACGCTTATCAGGCTATCGAAGTTGATCGTTTGCTATGCCGTATAAATATGGAAAATAATGTAACCGACAAACAAAATGAATTTATTTGCACTTGGCGGTTCTTGTGGGATTGGAATGTTTTCGACAGAGTTACTCATACTAGGTAAGTTTTGAGGGGACAGGATGATCTGTCGTGAAGTATTGTAGTGATGGAAAAAGAACATTCATTCATTGTAGTTGGCGACTTAGTCACATCTTCATTATTTCTGTATTGTGTACAGCAATATTAAACAAACAAGACGTGATAGGTATAGGACGCCTTACGTAGAGATGGCAAAGAATAGTACGAACAAGTCATCCCTTTAGTAGATTCACTTGTGCTAAGTCGATGGACTGACATATCCCTACACGCCTCCGAAAATCGTGAACAATGGAAGGGGATTGTTAGAGATGCTATGCGAATTTGGAACTAATGAAGATGTGACATTGCCACTAACCTTTGATTGATTGATTGATCACTTGTGCATAGTATCCCGGATGCAAATTAAACTTTTTTTTTGGGGGGAGGGAGGGATAAATGAAGATTTAACGTGATTGTAGCAATAAAATAATAATTAATAATTCTTGGCCAGAAGACCTCTTTTATGCGATCTTCTTTAGGGGAGAATTTGGGGGTTGATGTCAGTTGACAAATTTAGAAGCCTAACCGGCCACTGTTGCCACTGTTCGCAAAGATTGATGGGGCCGCTTGACATTTTGTCAGAATTATCCCCCCTTAGCCCAACGGCTACATATGATATATATATGCCTTAAGATACCTTTTAAATATCCTGGTTGTATGCTCGCACCCACCAGCCGTAGCGGAAGCCCAGTTATACCGCTGTGCACTGGACCCTGCTGTTATTAGTCTAGATGCCTAGGGGCACCTAGTGCAGGATGCACCACGTGGAGGACAAACAGTCAGGAATATCATTATCAATAGAAATTGAGACTGTATAATCATTACTCAAATCCTCTTGATCAATATCATCCCACGCTATCGATTTGCTATGCAATACCTGTTTGTTTTTCTTGTATCTGTCCAGTTTGAAAGACGATTCATCTATTCAACTCAAATTGGAAAATACATTCCAAAAGCCTTTTCGTCTCACCGACTGGCTTGTAGCCGAACTCACCATGTCTGCAGGCCTGTTGCATTCGTTTACAGGTCATCGGGTAAGGAGGTTATTTTGTTTTGAATACAGACATTACAGCTATTTATGAATCAATTAGATTGAGGTTGTCGGATGCGATTTGAACTTGCGACAACGAGGTGATCTTCTTTGGGAGTTGACGCCGGTTGAAGGATTTGTAGTTCTAGCCAATGGCATATGTTAAATTCATTCATTCATTTTGGTTGGTGACGTGGCGTCACCTCTTCATTATTTCCCATATTTATACGACATGTAGAACGATCGATTTCGATGGTTTGACAAGCGTAGACAAACGTGGAAGAATAACAAAGTTTCTTGGCTGGTAGACGGCATCCTTGTGACGTCGCCACTGTTCGCAAAGATTGACGAGACCGCCTGATTTTTTGTCAGGGTTATCTCCCTTAGCCCAAGGGTGTACGTATACCTTTAGATACCTTTTAAGTATCCTGGGTGTATGTTCGCACCCACCCGCCGTAGCGGAAGCCCAGTTATACCGCTGTGCACTCGGACCCTGCTGTTATTAGTCTAGATGCCTAGGGGCACCTAGTCCAGGATGCACCACGTGGAGGACTAACAGTCAGGAATATCACCATTATTAGAAATTGAGACTTTATAAGCATTACTCAAATCCTCAGGATCATTAGCATCCCATGTGAATTTTGTTGTTGACTGTTAATGAGATATCTTATAAGTTATCTTGGTTGTATGCTAGCACTCATTCACTGAGCGGGAGTCTAGTGAAAGCGCAATTATACCTAGAGGGATTCGAAAAGTTATTCAAACTTGGAATTAATGTTATGTTGTTCATTTCACATTAGCATTGCACTACGGAAAGATGGCGTCTGAAGGCATTTGAACTTTACATTTATTGAACGTCGATATTTATGCCGTTTTAGGACTATTTTAACATTTACGAAAACAAAATTTTGAAACTTACCTGTTATTGGATTCTGAGTGATCATAAATGCCCCTTGAGGAGACCTCATGCCGGTACTCCTTTGTGTGTGCCGGAGTGGTCTAGCGATACAGCGCTTGACTCGAACCCTGGGTGGGCAAGGGCGTTCGAATCTCACAACCGATCCACTAAATGCGGGCTCACGTTCGGCTTGGCTAAACATTGTCTATTGCTGAAGGATGCGCCTTTCCTGTCAAAACATTTAAAGTAGTTGGTCTTTTATTTACTCTATTGCACATTACTGATAGATGACATCTAAAGGTATTTGAACTCTATATTATTATTAAAAAATAAAATAATTGTCCACATTTTTGGCAGACCCATATCGCCGATCGCTTCTTTCTTGGCGGTCCTCTTGAATTGCGCGGTTTCGCTTGGCGATCGGTTAGCTCAATGGAACCCAAACTCCAACCGTCAATCTTGACAATTGACAACGGATCTGCCGGTGCTGCTGTTAACAACTACTCTCCGATTGGATCTGACGCTTTTTGGCTTACCGGATTGCATTTCTACACTCCGTTGCCTTATTGGGGCGTGCGTCAGGGGTCATTTGCCGAAAATTTCCGATTGCATGGCTTCTGTACAGCTGGTGAGATGCCTTTGCTATATATTTCTACATTCTATTAAACGATCGAATTTGATGGTTTTGTGTAGCGATACAAATAGGGCTGGATAACGACGTTGGCAGCACAACTCCAAATAATAGAGCAATACAATTGGACTTCCGCTGTGGTGGATGCGCGTAAATACACACCCGGGGTAATTAAAAGGTACAGTAAATATTGACAAAACATCAGGCGAACAGTGACGCAGTTATACGAATGTTATCTGCTAGCAAAGTAACGTCTTTATTCTCCTACGTGTGCTCGTGTCATTTTTTAAAACCCAATAGCGACATGAATGAAATGATTTCAAACAATTGATATTATTCCCACCCCGCCATCTAGGCTCAACAATGGACAATCCATTGCACCATATCCTTGATGATGCCACCGCAACCGAGTCGCTCGCATCACGCATCTGCGCCGAAGTTAAAGGCAAGCCTCGGGTTGTTTTGGGTTTGGGCGTTGTAATGCGAATGCTCAACTTTTTGCGCATGGAACTCAATTATTGCTTTCCTGTCAAAACACAATTTGGCGATCATGTGAAATCCGGTTTTACTTTTGGCTTTGGAATTTATTACATGTGAGATGGGGCAATTTTTTTAGATGAAATATACATTGTTTTTAGCATTGTGTAGTTCTTAAAGCATAATTGCTAATTTGTTACAAACATTAAGCAAGGGCAATTTTTCTATTTCGGCGGTTGAAGGACTTTAAATTTTGGTTGATCTCTCTAGGATTACCAAAAGAAATATTGTTGATGTAGTGTAAAACTTTCAATGTTTATTATCATTGGGGGGGGGGATAAACATCCCCCACCGGTTATTATTGCCTAGGACAGTACAAATTACCGAAAGTCTGCAAAAAAACACCAACTTTTGCAATGTGCACTTAATGAACGACACTTAAGGTATGCTGACTTTAAATGTTAATTGCATCCCCCGAGTTATACCCCTCCAGTGATCTCTATTAGCTGCAAATGGATGCCTAATTAAGTAATTCATTTGCACGTAGGGAGACAGTATAAATAAAAGGACTGAGTTCGCGTGCTACAATGTCTGTCCAAATTTCCCATTAGCCACCCCTGTCTTCGGATAATGGTTTGGCTTCCATAGCTATTCGGGCTGGATGAGTGGGCGATCTACGTAAAACATGGCCAATCCATTTTAATCACCTTCCTCTTATTGTGTTAGAGATATATGGCCAATGAATGTTAAGTGATTTACCAATATCTGGAAATGGTTGAACTATTTTATTAGTTAAACGGTTGTGCGTTCAATAGAGGACCCCTACTTAGCGCGTTTACAGGTGACCGAAAGTGGAACGGCCTTTGCCGATATAGGTTAATTGTGAATAAGTCTATACCAGTCGCAGTCCAAACGGATACTCAAGTGGTAAGGTCATTAACGCGTTGACAAGAAAGTGATAACGGTTATCTGTGTCACCCTGAGTATTATCACCAAGCAGCTTTATCTAGGAACAGCACTGCTTGCTCCACCCGGAGAGGGGCCTAGAAACGGTGGTTTAAAAATTGCTCATCTTCTCACCAGGATGGCTGGCCGAAGTTAACTGCTCTATATACTCGCGGTCGAAACTCTTACAAAAATCAATTAAATGTTGTGATCAACAGGGCAGATACTGATGGCCAAATTAACAAAACACCATTTTTAAAGCTCAAACAAGATATAATGTGACTCGCGACGCTACTGCCTGCTTTGTGAATATTACTCGCAATAATGCACCGGTTAAACTTTCTATGTTGGACTTATCTCTCGTAGCCCAACGGCTATATATGGGATACTAATGATCCTGAGACACAACAACAACGGTTGGTGGCAATGCCACATCTTCATTAATTCCAAATTCCCATAGCATCGCGAACAATCCCTTTCCATTGTTCACGAATTTTGGAGGCGTGGTGGGGATATGTCAGTCCAACCGACTTAGACATTGTTTCCAAGAGAATTAGTAGTATTTATAAAATCCCAATTTTAAATAGTGATGATATTTCTAACTTTTCCTCCACCTCGTGGTGCATCTTGGACTAGATGCCTCCAGGCATTTAGACTAATAGCAGTGGCATAACTTGACTTCTGCTTTAGCGGATGAGTTCAAGCATACGCCCATGGTACTGACAAAAATCAGTCCGCCTTGTCAATCTTTGCGAACAGTGATGCCGTCTGTTAGTCAAGAAACTTCGTTATTTTTCTACGTTTGTTACGCTTGTCAAACCATCAAAGTCAATCGTTCGACGGGCACGTCACTAACCACAATGAAAATTTCGGTGTACCCCAGATGTACTGGATTTAGACTAGCATGAATCAGAGACTGAGTACACAATGACAATCCTTCAAGATGCTATTGAAAAATAGTAAGGAGGTGACCATGTTACCGAATGCTAAATGCGGGCCCATGTTCGACTTTGCTAAACAATGTCCACTGCTGAAAGATGTGTGCCTGCTTAATCAATTTAAAAGAAAGTATTTGTAATTGTTAATTTTAAATTAATGATAAATTATATGAAATATGTTGACTTTTCCCACAAGACAGACTTACAGGTTAAAATAATACGAATTGGTCAAAATATTTTATTTAACAAACTGACTACTTGCAAGTAGTAAAACGTATTTAAAACAATTTATTGACATCAATCACAGCAAGAGACGATCAATATATAGTTGCAAGGGCTTGTTCAGTTGAAGTGCAAAATACGACTGGCGCAGTCTGTCAAATTCGATCATTTCGAGAATATGTTTGGGTGGAAGTGGAACATTGTTGTGTTTACTGGAATAAGTTTGAAATTAAAAAATGTAAACATTTTCCCTGTCAGCGTACTGACAATTTAAAAAAAATTATAAATCAACACATAGTCATAGTCTGATAATACCTGTATTAATTTAATCTAATTAATTTTAATTTATAAGTAGAGCAGTGAAATGATCATTTTATTATTTAATCGTTAATCCCCCCTTGTATTTGCCTCAATTAATTATTTATTTGTATAAAAAATACTTCTAATATTATAAATGTGAATATTGTTTAACGATGCAGTAAATAGATTACTTTTCTTAAGTCTAGTTGGTTGATAAAGATTTATTGAAAAATAATTGAACTAGGAATTATTTTGCTGAAATGAAAAACTGGTGGTATTCATATTTTATATTATTATTATTAAGCTTCAATATTTCACTACAGATACGTTCACCATAAAATACATTTGCACCATCAATATAAAAAATAACAAAAATTTAAAAAGTAGTAATACAAATAATGTGAGCAAAATGAAATAGAATGTCATATGTTAATGTAATATTTAAATACGTGGATGCAAACATACGTCCTGGGTACTTAAATGGTATCTCAATGTATGCGTATACCATCTATAGGCGTTTTGCTAAGAGAGATAATCTTGACAAAAATCAGACGGCTACGTTAATTATTGCAAACAGTGGCGACGTCATGAGAATGCCGTCTACCAGAAAAGTCGTTTTCCTTCTTCGTTTGTTACGCTTATCGATCCATCGAAGTCGATCGTTTTATATGTCTTATAAATATGGAAAATATCATCATCATCATCGGAGATAAACATTCCCCACCGGTTATTATCACTCAGGGTATCCAAAAAAACCAAAACGTCTGCAAAAACGTCAACTTTTGAAGTGTGTACTCAAAGAACGACACTTGAGGTGTGCTGACATTAAATGTTAATTACATCCCGAGTTAAACCCTCCAATGATCTCTGTTGGCTGCATAGGGTAAACAAACGGACGCCCATTTAAATAATTTATTTAAACGAGGGGGCTTAGCATAAATAAAAGGACTGAGTTCGCATGTTACAATGTCTGTCCAAATTTTCCGTTGGCCGCCTGACCTTCTTTTCCATCCGGGTAATGGGTGGGCTTCCATAGCTATTCTGGCTGGATGAGAGGGCGATCTACGTAAAACATGGCCAATCCATTTTAATCGTCTTTCTTTAACTGTGCTAGAGATACATGAAAACTAATGAAGAGGTGACCACGTCACCAACCAAAATGTATGTATTTAAAAAATAGCGTGTTAAATTTACAAAATGTTGGTGAATATTATTCGTATGGCAGTGAGACAAACAATATTGCACGTGTATAGGTCGACACATTATTGTTGGTATAAAGAAGTACAATTATACTAAAGCGCCAATAGAAAGCGATGATGACGCCACTTGACCGCCTGTACAAGGTAAATGAATACCTTGAGGTAATTTTCAGACATCTTCAGTGTGTCCTATTATCTATTTACTAAGTGGAAGTCCAGTGAATGCCAAGTTATACCGTTGTGCACTCGAACTCTGCTCATATTGGTTTAAATATATATGCTGAGCATTTGGTCCCCACTGTTATTAATGAAGATATTTATGGGCTGCTGTGTCCAGGATGCACCACGTGGAGGATGAACAGTCAAATTTATCATTCATTTTGGTTGGTGACGTGGTCACCTCTTCATTATTTCCCATATTTATACGACATGTAGAACGATCGATTTCGATGGCGTAGACAAACGTGGAAGAATAACAAAAGTTTGGCTGGTAGACGGCATCCTTGTGACGTCGCCACTGTTCGCAAAGATTGACGAGACCGTCTGATTTTTTGTCAGGGCTATCTCCCTTAGCCCAAGGGTGTACGTATACCTTTAGATACCTTTTAAGTATCCTGGGTGTATGTTCGCACCCACCCGCCGTAGCGGAAGCCCAGTTATACTGCTGTGCACTCGGACCCTGCTGTTATTAGTCTAGATGCCTAGGGGCACCTAGTCCAGGATGCACCACGTGGAGGACTAACAGTCAGGAATATCACCATCATTAGAAATTGAGACTTTATAAGCATTACTCAAATCCTCAGGATCATTAGCATCCCATGAACAGTCAAAAATATTATCATTATTGTAAATTGGGACTTTATAAACATTGAAAACACATGAATGTATTTAAAAAATAACTTGTTCAACGTACAGCAATTTGGTGAATATAATTCGTTCGGCCGTGAGACAGACAAAATTGAATGTTGGCAGATCGATATTTTCCCAATCGTCCACATTTAAATCCATCAGTTCAAATGTAAATTTGACTGTTTCTTGGGGAAGTTTACATACTGTAATTGACTGCAATGCTTGGTATGTTTTCTGTCAATGAAAAAAAAAACTGATTGTTGTGTAATAATGACATTGAACACTTTTACAAATTAGAGTTGATAAACGATACAGTGTAAAATGCACTATTGGAAATTAGATTGTTAAAAGTTGTACTAGTTGATATTGTTACCTCTTCACTATTTCTATATTTGGTATTGGGATGCTAATGATCCTGACGATTTGAGAAATGCTTATAAAGTTTCAATGGACCATAGGCATCTATACTAATAATAGCAGGAACCGAGTGCGAAGCGCTTTAAGTGGGCTTCCTCTTTGACCGTTGGGATAAGGGAGATAACCCTGACAAAAAATCAGGCGGCCGTCACAAAACCATTTTCTACGTTTGTCACGTTTATCAATTGTTTGATATGCCGTACAATTAATAAAATAGTGAAGAAGTGACTGTATTACTCAAGAAAATGAATGAATGAAGATTTGGCAGAATATTATCAGGATTATCTCCCCTTACCTGTAGTGGCTGCATATGCTATTCGTATACCTTATGACCATTATTGGCAATTGAGACTTATCAAGTATTACTCAAATCCTCAACATTAGGTTATAAATGTGGCTTTTAAACCTATCCTATGTATTATTTGTATTCAAGTCATAAAATTCAAAACAGTAACAATCGGTGTGGTCTAGTGGTACAAGGCTCGACGCCAACCTGGGTAGGTATCGAGGTTCGAATCCCACCACCGACCCACAAAAATTCGGACCCACGCGTTCGGCTTCGCTAAACAATGTCCACTGCTGAAAGGCGCGTTGCTTGTCAAAACTTTCCAAGTAGTCAACACAACATTTGAACTATATTGGTCATTTTGATCAAAACTTACTTCAATAGGCAATTTGGACAATTGAGAATAGCGGTCAAAAGCCCTTTTGTATTGTTCCACCTTGCGCTGGGGAATATGGGCGTAGGTAGCAAGGAAATCCATTACATTCAATTCTAAATCAATTAATTTGGCGATTAATCAATAAGTGTATTAACTAAATTAGATAAGAGTTTTCTATTATTATTATTAATAATAGAATATATATTTCAATAGTAGTATATTGAATAGAATACACAACAATATTTTGCACGAAATGCATTATCACAGAATTAAAAAGAAAATATTTTAATCAATTTATACTTTTGTATATTTTATTTATTTTATGTTTGCTACTTTGAATGCTTTACGAGAAACGCATGCCTTTCAGCAGTGGACAATTAGCGAAGCCAAACGTGGGCCTGCATTTTAGTGGGCCGGTGATAGGATTCGAACCCAGTGCCGGGGTGGTCTAGCGGTACAGCGCTTGATTCGGACCTCGGTGGACATGGGTTCGAATCCCATCACCGGCACTAAAATGCGGGCCCACGTTTGGTTTCGCTAATTGTCCACTGCTGAAAGATGTTTCTCGTGCAAATATTCAAAGTAGCAAACATAAAATAAATAAAAAATAATAATAAAAAAATTAAAAAATGTCCACCGAGGTCCGAATTCGAGCGCTGTACCGATAGATCCTGAGAATTTGTGAGTAGTACCTATACAAAGTCTATATGTCCAATGATGGTAATATTCCTGACAGTTCGTCCTCTACATGGTGCATCCTGGACTAGGTGCCAACAGGTATTTAGACTAATAAGAGCAGGGATCAAGTTTACAGCGGTATAACTGGGCTTTCACTGGATTCTCGCTTAATGAATGGCTGCTAGCATGCACCATATGTAGCCGGTTAGGCTTGTGAATCCGTAAAGAAGATGACGGTTTCTATCTTTGCGCTCAAAGCTTTCTTCTTTATCCAGGTTTGGGACTACATGTTCGATTCCTACCACTGGCAACGACTGCGGGCCTACATTCGGATTCGGTAAAATGTCTACCGTAAAACATTTAAAATAGTACAAATAAATAAATAGCACAAATAATATCGTTACGTTCGAGTATTCTCAAATCCATTGGCATATCAAACCAGCAAACGTCGTGGACACTTGTCGTATCGTGATAATGATAATAGATTTCTTTTCGTGGAAATAGCTGTCCAATGAATAATAGTACATGTCATGTGTTTACATCACGTGAGTAAAATGTATTGATTTTTTAAGTCGAATTGCTGTTTGTGCAAAGTTTATTGCTTGCGTGTGTTATCTATATGCCAATTATTGATAAGGTAATGAATTCACACTAACAAGAATTTAAACAGTAACACTTGGTACAACTCCGCCTAGTTTGGATCGGAAATGATTCAGTCTAGTCAGTCCCAAGGCTGGACAAAGGAGGAGGGTTTGAATGAGCGCAAGGTTAACAACCTGGACACTGACAAAGTTGAGTGAAAACCGATAGGAAGCTCAATCTTCGATTTGCAGAACCTTTAATGCTAACGAGACTTTGTTGTTGTTTTGCTATAATTGTTTTATTGCCTCATGCTTATTTTTAAAGCGAAAGGATTTTGTATAATATATAATATAATATAAAACACTTGCTACGTTTATGACATACTTCAGAGCTTTGAAAACATCTTCAAAATAATGCTCCAGTGTACACTTTACTATTGGCAATGTTTTTTCGTTATAGCTTACCATTTATTATAGGTTTGACTTATTTACAGTTCAAAGAAAGGAACAATGAACATTTGATTTTCTACAGTCAGAATTTAAATGTTATTAATTCTGTTGGGTATTTTAAACGGTAGCTTGTAAAATAACGCATTACTGATAGAGAACGTTATTTACGTTATGGAAAATTAAATTTCACAATATGTATATATATACTATGTTATTTGTTTTTTTATTTTATTGTTAGAATGAATGTTGTTCTACACTATAATTAGAAATTATTTGTTTTTAAAGCATTGGGTTCCCTTTATAATTCCAATTAAAAATTTGAAAAGACGTAAACTGTGAGATGAATTCATTTTGTATATTCTCGTCAGTCACAAAACATAATATTTTAGTATATATATATATATATATATATATATATTGGTTATCTAAGGTATACATGATAAAAGTTAGAATGGCGGGGTGGTCCAGCGGTACAGCGCTCGACTTGGACCTGGTGGACATGAGTTGGAATCCCACCACCAACAGTAAATGCAGGCCGACGTTCGGCTTCGTTAAAATGTCCACTGCTGAAAGATGCCCATTTCCCGCAAAACGTTGAAAAGTAGTAATCTAATGCCGGTAGTGAAACTGACATTTCTATTTAATTAAGTTCTGAGATAACTCGTTTTAAGCTGTAAAATTATTCATTATTACAATATTTATTCATTCAGTTGGTAATGTAGTCACCTCTTTATTTTTTTCTATATTTGTACGGCATATTAAACGATCAACCTCGATGGCTTGATAAGTGGAACCAAACGTCGAAGAATAACAAAGTTCCTTGGCTGGTAGACGGCATCATTGTAACGATTCCACTATTCGCAAAGATTGACAAGACCGTTTAATATTTTTTGTTAAGGTTATCTTACGATACCTTCTAAGTAGCTTGGATGCATACTTGCACCCATCCGTCAAAGTGAAAGTTTAGTTATACCGCTGTACACTTGGTTCCGGCTGTTATTAATTTAAATGTTTGTAAGGATGTACCACATCGAGAACAAACAGTCAGGAATATTACCATTATTGATAATTCTTTTGCAAAAGATTTAACCCAAGGTAGTCGTGTTGGCTAAACGCTGGATTCAAAACTTCGATGGGCATAGGTTTGAATTACATCACGCCGTTGTTTGGGTTTACTGACTATCCATTTGTTGATCAACAGTCTTTGTGGGATGCTAATGATCTTGATGATTTGACTAATGCTTGTAGTGTCTCAATTTCCAACAATGGTGATATTTATAACTGTTTGTCCTCCACGTGGTGCATCCTGAACTAAGTGCCAACCGGGCATCTAGCCTAATAACAGCAGGGACCGAGTGCACAGCAGCATAACTGGGTTTCCGCTATGGCGGGTGGGTGCAATTATACACCGAGGATACTTAAATGGTATCTTAAGGTATACGCATACCATAGGTAGCTCTTGGGCTAAGGGAGATAATCTTGACAAAATTCGGGCTGCCTTGTTACAAGGATGCCGTCTACCAACCAGGAAACTTTGTTATTCTTTCACGTTTGTTACGCTTATCAAGCAATCGAAGTTGATTGTTTGCTATACCGTATAAATATGGGAAGTAATGAAGAGGTGACCACCACGTCAACAACCAAAATGAATGAATGAATGTGCAAAAATTGTAAAAAAAGACTTTCATGTAGAAATTTAATAAATAAATCGGCTAGTGACATACATATCTCTTTATTATTTCCACATTTCCAAATACTTCAAACAATCGTTCCTTATTGTTTTATATACTAACTTGATTGTGTACAAGCAACAAACATTGGAAAGTAGTAACGTTTAGTATCTTATAATCACAAAGAATGACAAGGTATCCACCATTATGTTTTTACGCGTACGCGTAGTTTTACCGCTATGCCGATTTATGTTATTGCGAGTGTAAGAGCACGTGGAATAAAGAATATTATCATTATTATTATTATCAACAAATTAGCATTACTGAAATCTGGTAAAAATGTTTTAACAATTCAACAAGTTTCATAATTTTGTTGGATGTATAATTAATTTGATAATTATTGTTATAGTACTTCAAAAAAAAAGTTTTTATTGTATATATTACAATAAGTTGTAGTTACTTTTTTGTTTTATGTAGTGATTGCAATTCTGATAAAACATTTAAGCATATTGTTCTTATCGCTATTAGTACTACTACTAATACTATAATAATAATTGCTGCTAAATACAGTCTTGTTAAATGAATTAGTTATTAATATTATTGTGTACGGATCCATTTTTTACGTGTCTATCAAATATCAATGAGTAATTTTCTCCGTGTTTGTCTACGTGACCCAATTTTTTGGTTATGTTTTGACACATAAGTAACGTTTCAGCTTATTTCCACATGACTACTTCCTAATTTTAATTTGACGCTGGGTTGTTTTTCGGAAATTTATCAAACGTGTTCTATAATTATGCTACTAACACGTGTTCCCTTTATTTTTTCATTTTGTAATTATTCTACAACCGCATATAATTTCAGTTTCTGACTTTTTCCTTGTGCAAATAATGCACAATAATAAAAGTAAATAATAATAATAATAATAACGCTAATAATATTGTAACGAGTTAATTAAACAAGTATTTGTTACATTCTGACAACCATTAAGATAATTTTGAAAAGTTTCAGTGATCACATGAATTAGATACATTATAAGTGAAGTTTGGGTTGAATCATTTGTATCTCAGTGGATAAGACGTAGATCGTATAAAACTTGAAAAGCTTTATACACTACTGATGATTCCAAACAAGAGTGTTAAACAGCTGTACAGTTTTCCTAGCTAACTTAGCAGGTAAATCTGATCATTCTAATAGTTCATCCTTGTAGACCCCATAAAAGTAAAGAAACCATTCATACTTTAAATAAAATTTATTACATTCGTTTTAATGTCAATATTTAAACCATCTAACAGGTAAATGTAAGACAATATTTGGCTGCATTCAAGTTTATTAAATCAATATATCCCCTAAAACATTCAAGCAGTAACAATAGAAAAATAGAACAAAACGTACTTTATCTATATTATATTTATTTCCACTATTTTAAATATTTTACAAAAAATATCTTTCAGCGAAACCGAACATGGGACCCCTTTTGGTGGACCGGTGGTGGGGAATCGAACCACCCAGGTTAGAGTCGAGCGCTGTACGGCCAATTTATGAAGACTGTCAAAGTGTATACGGTTAATGAACCAGGGATCTACACCTCTATAAAAATTGATTTGAATGCAACTCAGGACTAAATAAGGTTTTATTTTGTACACACAAACACATTCTATAAATAATTTCGCGAAAATTTGACAATGTTGTATACTTACTCCACTTTCATCCAGCCTGAATTCAGATTCGGTCAACGTTGATCTGTCTTCACTCACAAACCAACAGCTGCTTTCATTCATTTTTCTAATTGATTTAAGGACAGTTAATCAAACTGATTTATTTAAATAAGAAAATAAAATCGATTTATCACAAATTATCGATTTAAAAAAATATTAACCAATCAAAATGAGATATATTCATATGGGTAAATTGAACAAGTCTACGCATTGTAAAAGTACAAGGTTTTTGAGGGCAGTTGAAACAATCCAGAGTTGTTGATTTACGATATTGAGTTGTCATCGCAGATACTAATAATAGCGATAATAATAATAATAATAGTAATATTAACTATAATAGTAATAATAATAATAATAATAATAATAATAATAATAATAGTAATAATAATAATCGTATTGGTAATTATAATAATAATAAAATAGCTATTGACTTTTAAAATTAAAAAATAATCAGTGAAGAACTGGGGTAAAAAATGTTTTTTTTATTTATTATACCAGACTTACAAATAATAATTATTTGGTAAACATTGAATTATAAAAATAAAAAGTTTAAACTATGATAAATGATTACATTATAACATTGAATAACAAAAATGTACAATGTTTGTTGTATTTAAATGTGTCCCTCAATAATTCTAATTGAATTAAATAAGTAATTAATTAAGCAATGTATGGATTAAAAGTTTACTCCTTTTTAATGTATTAGGCTAATTCATTTGTTAGTTTTATTTTTATGTAAGTAGCACATTTTTCTCTATAGAGAAAAGAAAAAAAATAGAACGGAAGAGGGTTTGAGTTATTATTATTATTATTATTATTACAAAACCCTTTTGCTTTAAAAAATAAGATAACAATTGCAGCAAAAATTAATATCAAAGTCACGTAATTCAAAGAGAAGATGAGATAACAAAATGCTTCCATGTATTTGAACATTCTGCCAAACGTTTTGCTTGTGCCCATGAAACATTCATTTCAATTAGATCTTCCCAAATAGTTTTTAGCCAAGTTTTCTGTGGTCTACACCCAACCTTTCTTTTACCATTTACAATTGTCTATTCCAAAACCGTTCTTGCTAGTCTTTTGGGTAGAATTTGACCAAGTAATTTTCTTTGTCTAATTGTAATGATGTCATGGAGTGAACGAGAGTTAGTTCTTCTCATGATCTCATCATTTGAAATGTGATCGCGCCAGGTAATCTTTAAAATATTTTTAAGACACCGGCGATAAAAAACATCTACCATCTTATCAATCTTGTCCGTACGTTTCTACATTTCACTCCCATATATTGCCCTTAGGCTAAAGGAGATAACCCTGACAAAAATCAGGCGGTCTCATCAATATTTGTGATCAGTATGTATTAGGCTAATTCATTTGTTAGTTTCATTTTTAGGTAAGTAGCACATTTTTCTTTATAGAGATAATAGAGAAAAGAAAAAAAAGACCCAATAGCACGCAACAGCTCCAAAGTTTAGTTGAGAAAGAATGAGGGTTTGAGTGCAAGATTGTTTTAATTTCCCCTGTTTATATATAGTTTTTTATCAACTTTTTTCTGCAGTGGATATTGTTTAGCGAAGCCGAACGTGAATGTGCATTTAGTGGGCTGGTGATAGTGAGATTCGAACTCCGACGCCTACCCAAGTCAAAGTCGAGCGCTTTACCACTAGGTCACCCCGGTATCGACTAATTTGTCTAATTTTTTACTTTGAACTTTTGGTACTGTGTTATGTGCGCATGTGTATGTTGATTGTACTTCTATAAATGCATTAAAGTTTTAATTAATACATAAATATTAGATAAATAAATGATCAATAACGTTAACAAGAAAAATGCGATATGACTTTACTATGTCCGGTTTTATAATAATAATAATAATACTAATAATAATAGTAATCCGATATCAATTATAACACTCACACACCTACGCATTTCTCATTGACGTTTTTACATAGTCAAACAATAGACATAATGGCGAAGAGAGAGAGAGAGAAAAAAAAAGGTGGAGATATAATGAATAGAATATAATGCATGTAGTTTATGACTTTAAATATTTTTATAGGAATAAAAGAAAATAATAATAGCAAATTTAGTCTCAATTACTTAAATTGCATAATGCAACCTTGGTGTTCTAAATATAAATTTTTGCAATTCGTTTATCAACAAATGATCAAGAATTGAAGTTGAGTATTATATATTTTGTTTTTACACTGAAAAGCGTTTGGTGACAAACGGAAATGGAATTTCATTTTGTGAAATTACTAATAATGGTAGTTTATTTTACTATTATTATATATTATTGATCCTCATTTCTACTGCCAGTCTGTCAAATAGTATTTTTGTTATCTAAAGAATGCACTATTGTGTCATATAAATAGAAAAAACCAAGCCGTTGTCATTATTATTATTATTATTATTATTATTAATATTATTATAATTATTATTATTATTAATAATAATAATATTATTATTACTAATAGTAGTAGTAGCAGTAGTATTGTTATTGTACCTGGGTCATTTTTGTTGTTAGTGTTATTATCTGGTAATACAGTACTGGATTCGGAGTTGAATAAACTTGTACCTATGTACCACAACCAAATACTTATTTGGCTTCGCTTATTTTCCACTTTCTAAAAAATGTTTTTGTGAAACATTTATGTAGTGATAATAATAATAATAATTATTATTATTATTATTAAAATTAAATGTTTATTTCCATATTCCATTGTGTTGGCAAAGTGATGAACACTACTATGCCAATTAGAGTAACTTATTTCCTTCTATAAACGCACACCGAACAGTTCGTTAAACAGCAGATGATCTATACAATCCAACTTACAATTTATTTATTTATTTTTATGTTTATTACTTTAAATATTCTACGAGAAACATCTTTCAGCAGTGGATATGTTATACTTTATAAGCATGACTTAAATCTTCAGGATTATTAGCATTCCAATAATAATAATACTTAATTGAATTAAGTAGTATCACAATTGGTAAAACAAAGATTGACAGACTACGGAAAAAATGGCTAAGCATTAATTGGAAAAATCTAATTGAACTAAATGTTGTGTGGTATCGAACAAAGTAGTCTGGCCGTACAGCGCTCGACTTAGATCTGAGTGGACATAGGAGTTCGAATCTCACCATCGCCCTACTAAATGCGGGCCCACGTTCGGCTTCGCTAAAATGTCTATTCCTGAAAGCCATGTTTCTTGTAAACCATTCAAAGTAGTAAGCATAAATTTAAAAAATATTTATCTACAAGAGATAATACAAAATTTTTAATATATAATATCATCATCAGGGATAAACAACCCCACTGGCTGTAGTCCAAATTATCAAACATACCTGCAAAATATATACTTTGACAATGTGCATTTATTAAATGACACTTGAATTCGAAGCCTAATGCACCAATTTTTATTCCTCAAGCTATTTATAAACATCTGTGACTTCTATCTTTGTTTTGATAGCTTTATTTTCTATTCTGTAAATATGTAGATGGAAATTCAATTCCAACAATACATGCGGGTTAACCTCTAATCGACAATTGTTTCTTGTGCTCCTTAATGAATTCATCTTTTTATTCAACATTTATCCAGTACAAGAGTAAGACATAACATGAGTTGGTGGCATTTACTCCAGGATGCACCACGTGGAGGAGGAACAGTCCGATGTACTACCATTATTGGAAATTGAAACTTTATAAGCATTACACAAATTCTCAGAATCATTAACATCTATTTATAATGCAAATAAATGGTTGAAACTATTATTATTATTATTATTATTACCAAATATAAATATAAGAAGACGTAAACTGGGACGTGAATTCATTTCATGTATTCTCGTCTGCCACAAACAAACGGTGGGTACAGTTGACATGTAAGTCAGTACACAAATACAAACATTTAATGTAGTAACTAACTGTTTTTGTTAGAGGGAATCCAACGCTTTAACATATTATTGTAGTGGGGTGGCCTAGAAGTACGGCACTCGACTTAAACCTGGGTGGGCATGGGGGTTCGAATCCCCACCACCGGCACTAAATAAGGACCTACATTCAGCTTCGCTAAACAATGTCCACTGCTGCAAAATGCGTTTTCCGTGCGAACATTCAAAGTATGACATATAAATAAATAAATAAATAATAATAATATTTATTATTATATACAGTTGTAATAATTATATGATAGTTGTCTGTATGTTGGTGTTCCATTATGTCCAACATCAAATTTATTAAATTAAAATAAATGTACAAAAGACAGAATGTTTTTTTCTGGTTTACATTATTTTTATTTTAAAAAGAGCACCTGTCATATTTTAAAGCATTTGGTTCCCTTTATAAGTTCACATAAAAAAATAAGAAGACGTAAAGTGTGAGATGAATTCATTTCGTATATTCTCGTCAGTTACAAACATATAACATTTTAGCATATATATATATACAAAAAAGGGATAAAGATAACATTTAAGTTAGTACAACTCACAAACTGTCATATTGTTGTTAATTGTGTAACGTTTAATCTTATCACTAATAATTATACAATGTACGTTTGGTTTTTTCAAAATAACAATAAAATGATATAATAATTATTATTAGGCTGATGCCATTTCTATAAATGTTGGTAAAATGAAACATTTTTTAAATAAACTATAATTTCGTTGTCAAGAGTGACAGATTGATATGACGTAAGTTGGTAGCACGAGCCACCATTTAATTAATCTCAAGTTCGTATAGGACTCGATTTCCTACACAAAGAGCCTGTTGGATAAATAAAATTTTAAATTAAAAAGAATTTAAATTCAATTTCTAATTTATTTTTAATTTAAAAAACGTTTTTTAGAAAGTTAATGTTTTATTTGCATAATTTTACAAAAAATTCTGCTTAGTTGTAATTATAATAATGACACGAAAAAACTTTTTTTGTAATTAATTTTTCTACATATATTAATTTCGTTGAACATTTTAGTTTCACAGTGTGACGTAATTACGTTACATTTTGTGTTTAACAAATATAGGATTACAAAATTAAAAACTTTTTTGAATAATAATATTAATAATAAAATTATGAATATATTATTTTTTTAAAATATGTAAATTGCATTTAATAATCCTATTTATCGTATATGTGATCTTTTATATTTGACTTTCTATACTATTAAACAAATATTTCTTGTTGCACGTGATAATTACTTCGAATCATTGGTTATCAATTGTGGTTTTTAATATTCATTTTAAACAAAATATACAATACAAAAGCTCTTTTTGTTCGAAAAATCAACACGGGACATCAAGATAACAATGTACAGCGCTCGAATTCGGACCTCTGTGGGCATGGGGGTTTCAATCCCATCACCGGCACTAAAATTTGGGCCCACGTTTGGCTTCGCTAAACTATGTCCACTGCTGAAAGGCATGTTTCATGTAAAACATTTAAAGTAATAGACATAAAAAAAATATGGGGCCGACAAAATGATTCCATGTGGGTTGAAACATTTTGCCAATATGTTTGTTTGATCCCTCTACAAAACATTCATTTCAATTGGATCTTCTCGAATGATTCTTGACCAAGTTTTCCGTGGTCTACCCTTAACCTTTCTTGTGCTAACATTAATTGTCATTCGGGTGGTAAACGTAAAATGAAAACAAAGAGTAATTAATTAAAGTTATGGATAGCATTTCTTTTAGTAGTTGTATATATTATTATTATTATTATTATTATTATTTACGGTTATTGGCTTGGATACTTCAGTAGAAGTAGCTTTCAGCACACACAAAAATATGTACATTATTAAAAATACAATACAATTAGCAGTGTATAACATCAGTCCAAAAAAAAGTAAAGTAAGGTTAAATTACATAGGCTAGAAAAAGAAAAAAAAATTCAAAATCAAAGTATATATATATATTAACACATTGATGAATACAAAAATTATTTAAAATACTCCACGTTATTTGTATACAATAAAAATTATTATTTTAACAATTTAATATATATAAGTGTCGTAGTGGCAAAGATCGGAAATGGTCCGATTTAGTCAATCCCAAGTCTGGACAAAAAAGGAGGGTTTGTGACTGAAAGGGCACGCCGAAATTAGTTCAATCGTCATAATGGTTCAAATTGATTTAATGCCGAACCAAAGCTAAAAACTTGATTAGAAATAGCAAAAAAACTGTCTATCTAGAGCTCGTAAGTGTGCAGTTGTGGATTTAAGCTCTACCATCGGTAGTAAATCCACACTCATATTTGGCCTTGTCAAATATCTATAAAATATTCAGGCAGCAATATATATATATAGTGACGTGACATAACATTATTTGGTGGCAGAGTCACTTCTTTATCAATTCCAAGTTTGAATAGTTTCCCGAATTCTTATGCGAAAAAGTAGTCGAATGTGAATTAAATTAGGAGGAATAAATAAAATTTCTTGGCCAGTAGACCGCTCCTTGGAAACGACTCCAGTGTTTCCAGGACTTACCCGTTGATGGACCTACAAGCCCAACGGGCTAAATATGGCAAATAGATACCTTGAGATACTTTTTAGGCATCTTGGATGCATGCCAGCACCAATTTACTAAACGGGAATCCAGTAAAAGCCCAGTTATACCGCTGTGCACTTGGTCTCTCTCTGTTATTAGTCTAAATGCAGATTGACACCTAGTCGAAAAGGGATCAGTCAGGAATATTACTATTATTAAAAAATGAAACTTTATGAGTATTACTCACATCCTCAGGATTATTAGCATTTTCATCAACCTGCGTCTCATATTCTACGGAATGGGTAGTTAATTGTAAGAGTTGAATATATCAAGGTTTATCACAAAGTGCTACTTACGTTTATTAACCACTGTATAATTGTATTTCATGTACAATACAGGTTGACCCAAAAGTTACTATATATTTCCAGAACGAATTGGAATCATGAGAAAAGATTTGCATATTGTATTTTATCTAATAATAAGGTTTGTAATACCGCTGTTGACACACATGTAGGTATTTCTCACTGTCACTCTAATTTACACCACTGTGAATTGATGTTTTATTTTTCAGAAGCATTTGAAAAATAAATGAATACACACAACCGAGTACCTGTTTTAAAACTGAAAAGAAAAAGGAAGTAAAAACGAATCAATTTGAAAACAATTCCGTAAAAAATAACTAACAGACAAAACTATTTGCCAATAAAATTTCAAATGACTGTCCACAATGATAGTAGACGTTTAAGAAAAATTTAAAAAAGAAGCAATTTGAACAGGAACGTCGGTTATCAATTTGAGAGAGCAAACAAATTGTTAGAAATTTTATATCCGAAGAATCCTACAAACAATAGACAACACGACAAATAGAGGAAATGGTATTTCGGGAAGCATCCTATCGTTTTAAGCTTTGTAGAGACATAGATAGTCGCCACGTGGAAAAGAAGATATTTGTCTAGCGGTACAGCGCTTGAATTCGAACCTCGGTGGACATGGGGGGGTTCGAATCCCATCACCGGCCCACTAAAATGAGGGCCCACGTTTGTCTTCGCTAATTGTTTACTGCTGAAAGGCATGCGTTTCTCGTAAAACATTCAAAGTAGCAAACATAAAATAAAAATAAAAATAAAATATATTTTGGACAACGTTTTTTTTCTCAAATTAAAACCGGTTTTGTCAAAATTCCACTTGATTTTCGAAATTGATAGTGACTTATGAATCATTCCCTGTATAGATTACTTTCAATTGCATAACAGTTACGCTAGATAAATAGATTGGTTGCTTGAACCATTTGACAACAACAATAATCGCTCAAATTTGATTTATAATTGAATTAAAGCCTTCTATTTATATGGATTGTTTGTCTTTTCAAATGTTGTAACAAAATGCAATGTGTATCCAAATGGATGTAACTATCTGTCGATAATTAACAATTAAGATGTTAAACCAACATACATTAATTCAATTATTTTATTTTATTTATTTTTACCATTATACATGTTTTGACGGAAAATGTATCTTTTATCGAATCCAAACGTAGACTAGCATTTAGGGGGTTAGTGATGTGATTCGAACCCGTGTCTACCCAGATCCGAGTTGATCGCTATAATGCCAGCACAATACATTACATTTAGTCATGCATTTCCCCACCAAGTACAAATGACAACAATGTTTTAATTCTATCCCAACTTGTCTCCAAGTCAAATTGACAACACCATTGCATAAAAGTACGGAGCCAAAAAATGCTTCTCGTACAATATTCGCAATAGCACTAATTAACATCAAACGTCTAGCTGTACACTCAGGGTTCGAATTTTACCGCCACCGATCCACTTTCGGCTTTGCTACAATGTCAACTGCTGGAAGATACGTTTTTCGGTTTTCAAAAATAATTTTTTTTTGAATGTTTTATTGATTTGCAGTTTGCTTATATGGAACGATATAATTTAAACACTAATGTAACTATAATTTTGTTTAAATAGATACTGAAAAGAACTCACAATGTACATTTGAATATTGCCCCAGCAAAACAACAAAATTTGGATCTAATGCTGTCATTTTAGTTGTTCCAAGTTCGCATATCATCCTGAATTCCTATAAGAAGAAGAAGAAGAAGACGGCTTTTTTGCTACGATGCCAGTGTTGACAGTAATTGACAAGGCGATATTCTTTAGGGTTGACGCCGGTAGATGGTTTCACAAGCCTAACCGGCTACACATGATAAATGGATAACTTGAAATATTTAAAAAGCATTTTGGTTGTATGCTAGCAGTTATTCACTAAACCTGGAATCTAGTCAAAGCCAAGTTATGCCGCTGTGCACTCGATCCATGCTGTTATTAATCTAGATGTCTGTTGATACCAAGTCCAGGATGCATCACGTGAAGGACGAGCATTCAGAAATGCCATCACTAACGAAACTTGACACTTTGTAAACATTTCAAAAAATGCATATCGATGCAATGATCAATTAGAATATCTAAAATTTTATTTTATTTATTTTATGTTTGCTACTTTGAATGATTTATGACAAACATCTTGCAGCAGTAAACATTTTTAGCGAAGCTAAACGTGGGTCTACATTTTACTGCCGCTGGTTGGATTTAAACCCATTTCTATATTATATTATGCAAAACCCTTATGCTTTAAAAATAAACATTGGGCAATAAGATAACAATTAGAGCAAAACAACGACAACAACAAAGTCTCGTTGGCATTGAAGATTGTACGCAATTGAAAATTGAGCTTTCTTTCGGCTTTCACTCAACCCTGTCGTCTGTGTAACTCTGTCATCCAGATACTTGCGATCACTTCTTTGCGGTTGGCTGCCAGAATGGCGTCCTCTTTTATTGTTTCCGTAGCAGTATAACTTTTTTACACTAGGCCAGGTTGCTAATCTTGCGCGCTCAATCCCTCCTCCTTTATCCAGGATTGGGACTGACTAGATTGAATCATTTCTGATCCAGATCCAAATCGATAGCTGTACTATTAAACCAACCCGTTAGTTGTGCCAAAATGACCTTGATATAAAAGGATGGACAAAAAATGGGATTTCAAAAGCTGACATGGTCGGCTCCTTTTTTTCGATTTTTCAGCTTGATTGTTTTTTTTAATAAACAAAAATTGAGCAAAGCCAAATTATATGGGAATTAAAACAATGACCTTCTAGCAGAAAACTTTGAACTCGGCGCAAGGTAGTCTTCAACGTAATCGAAATGCGTTTTTGCATGTTAAAACGTGAGATAAACCGCTTGGAAATTCAGAGAAACTTAATCATGTTGTAAAAGATTGTATTTCACGGATTATATTAATACGTTGATAGATTCATACCCAAAGAAGCTGGTACAAGTTGAAAAAATGTTGATGCCACTTCAATTATTGACATTGTAAAGTTTGTAACTTTTGTTTCGCATATATTTATATTGATAAAATTATATTTTTAACTTGTAATCTGTGTTTGTTTTTAGGTTTTTATCATATAAATATATATATGTATACAACTCTCACAACAATTACTGCAAAAAAGTGCCGGGGTGGTCTAGCGGTACAGCGCTCGAATTCGGACCTCGGTGGACATGGGCTTGAATCCCATCGCTGGCACTAAAATGCGGGCCCACGTTTGGCTTCGCTAAAATATCCACTGCTGAAAGATGTTTCTCGTAAAACATTCAAAGTAGAAAACATAAAATAAAAATAAATAAATAAAATTTAACTAAAAACCTCTCTAGCAACTACATAGCATACAAGAGAAACGTCACTTCAATTATGAAATATACAATTTTTGAAATAGCTGTATATTGTCAAAGAATTATCGAAGGCTCCGGAGTGTTCCGGAGTAGTCTAACTGTGCAGCGGTCGACTTGAAACTGGTCGTCGTGGGCTTTGAATTTCACCGTCGGGTCACGTTTGATTGCTCCTAATTGTCTGCTGCTAAAAGATGCGTTTTTCACAAAACATTTGAAATAGTAAAAATAAGTGCTAGATATATGCAAGACAAGTAACAAGTGCTAAATATTTTTAAGGATTCAATTTTGTCATTATGATGCTAATAAATAAACGCCCCTCCCAACGAAAACTGTTTTGTAGGTTGAAAATAGTGTGTTAACTATCCGGTAGATGATAAAACCAACCAAGGAAAAAGAATTTAAAAAATTCTATTGGTCAACCTCCATGAGTGAGTGTGAGTCACGTTGGTGCATTCTTCTATCAAAAGGGGATTGTTTGACCTTGAAAATGTATATAAAGTGGAAAAATCAATATTTACATAGCACTATACGATTTGTATTGCGTCATCGTGCAAATTTGGTTACACATTGAGAAACTGTTCCATTCTCAACACACACTCACACAAAAGGTTGTCTGACTCTTATTGGCTCCTTCTTTTGCAACTTTTTCCCTTGGTTGGTTTTATCATCTACCAAATTTCCATGTCGTTTGCTATCATAGATAAAAAACCTTATTTCATTTAATACTACTCAAGAAAATAAAGATTGCAAAAACGGACAGACACCACATGTAATATATTATTTATCTATGTATTCAACATTTGCAACAATTATTATTATTTTGTTAAAATAATTTCTAAATTGTATTCGCTTGTTGAATAATTATATTGAATAGATGGTGTAACATTCAATGAACTTTCTGATATCATAATCTACATAGGGAAATAATTAAAGACAACGTCCGTGTACTCATTTAAGATGATCACGTTCCGAAATAATTAGGTAGTCAAGTCGAGAGTGGCATTATTAATAATAATAATAGTAGTAATAACAATAATAATAGTAACAATAATAATAATAATAATAATAATAATAATAATAATAATAACAATAATAACAATAATCATGATAATAATAATAGTAATAATACTAATAATAATAATAATAATAATAGTAATAATAATAATAATTATTATTATTATTATGATAATAATCATAGTAATAAGAATATTAATCATGATAATAATAATAGTATTAATATCAATAATCATGATAATAATAATAGTAATAATACTAATAATAATAATAATAATAATAATAATAATAATAATAATAATAATAATAATAATAATAATCATAATAATAATAATAATAATAATAATAGTATTAATATCAATAATCATGATAATAATAATAATAATAATAATAATAATAATAATAATAATAATAATAATAATAATAATAATAATAACAATAATCATAATAATAATAGTAATAATAATAATAATAATAATTATATTATTATTATGATAATAATCATAGTAATAAGAATATTAAGCATGATAATAATAATAGTATTAATATCAATAATCATGATAATAATAATAATAATAATAATAATAATAATAATAATAATCATGGTAGTAATAGTTGTAATATTAGTGATGATAGCAATAATAACAATAATAATAATAATAATAATAATAATAATAATAATAATAATAATAATAATAGTATTACCAGTGTTAGCATGACATTGACTTTAATGGTAATAATTTTATATCCCCTGTTGTATCGGAGGCGACTTGTACCTGGGCAGATACAGTACCATCACCGACAATAAATGAGAACCCCCATCTAGAAATTCGGTAAGTGTTTACTTTGTAAGCAAACGTTTTCTGTTACTGTAAAATGTGCAGAAAAACGGACATCACGTACCATTGTTAACTCCAATGTCAATGTCACTTCAAACGACAAAATAACTAAAAAATTAACGTAAACTGTACCAAACAACAACACGTTGGTGCATTTGTCTATAAAAAAGGAAATCGTTTGACCTTGAAAATATTGACTGGCAATTTGTAAATGCTCTGCATTTTAATAAGCGCTTGTTATGCAAGTTAGCAGTTGATGGCAATTGATGTAAGTAAGAGTACACAGAAAGAAAAATGGTAACGTGGTGATAATGTAGCGATAACGGTACAGCGGTCGGTTTGGACCTCAATGGGCATCGGGGTTCGATTCCCATCAACGGTCCACTAAATGTGGGCCCATGTTTGGCTTTGCTAAACAATGTCTACTGCTGAAAGATGTGTTTTTTGTAAAACGTTCAAAGTAATAAACATTTAAATATATATATATATACAAAATTTAGAATAGTGTTCATAAGATCAAGTTAAATTTGATCCCCAAAAAGGAAGACAACTGATGGAGACGGGAAAAGAAATACGTTATCATTCTTTTTGCTAACAAAAGTCACCTGTCTGGTCAATCCAATTGTAGGCTGATTAAACGAACGGCCGTTTAGCAAATCCCACCACCGAGTGGACATTGGGGGTTTTAATCCCACCACCGACCCACTAAATGCGGGTCCACGTTTGGCTTAGCTAAACAATGTCCCCACTGCTAAAAGATGTGCGTTTTCCGTTTTAAAACATTCCAAGTAGTAAGAATAAATAAAATGAAATAAATTTAAATGTCTGTTTTGTTCAAAAGGAGAAGCGATATTGGTGAATTTTATTTAATTATCAATGTGTACTTGAAAGTTATCTTATTCATGTCTAACGTTTAACTGAATTCATTTAAATTTTACTGCTAAAATGTTGTACGGAAAACATATTTTTTAACGCAGTTTGGGAACCTAGTTATTTCTGCCATTTCGTTAATAGGATACCGTGTAAGTAAAAAAATTATTAAAGTATTAATAAATTGCAATGTGTGGCAAATATGATTTATAAATATTAAATTAAAACAACGTAACTACTCAGTTTTTAACCTTTTCTAATTACATAATCGTTTAACTAAACTTAATTGATTATTATAATTATTGATTTTTCCAACAAAGAAACAAATGTCACACTATTTACTTGTTTATTGTTACAATTTAAATAATTAAATTAAATTGATAATGTTCTTACACGACTGAATAAATGTTGGTCTTAATTTGTTTACTTTCTCTGTTATTACATAATATACAGCAATCTATCGATTCGATTATAATATAATGTCGTATGTTATTTATTGATTCAATTTATTGAAGTTTGTAACGTGGTCACCTCTTCATTATTTTCCATATTTATACGACATAGCAAACGATCGACTTCGATGGCTTGATAAGCGTAGCAAACGTAGAAAAATAACAATTTTTCTAGGCTGGTAGACGGCAATTTACTGATGTCGCCATTGTTTGCAAAACTTGACGAAGCCGCTTGATATTTTGTCAGGGGCATCTTCTCCACGATTCATCACGTGGAGGAGGAACAGTCGGGATGATTATTATCATTAAGAATTGAAAGTTTGTAGGCATTACTCAAATCCTCAGAATCATTTGCATCCCATATTAAAATTTTTAGATTTATCAAATAATTAATCCATTCGGTTTGAGTCAGTCAAATAAACTGTACAACTATTCCATTGTCAGTTAAAAATGATTACCAGCGTATTCTTTTTAAATATTTGTGACTACTTATAAGAGTTCAATAGTATAGATTGCTGATAACGATTTGTAACACGAGTGCAACAGCTGTACAATGCTCCTACTCAAACAAAAACCCCCAAAACACGATTAACAATGTATAAATCCGGGCTATAGATAATCAAGTGTACGAAGGTTGGATTTTTTCTCAACTAGACTTTTTTAAAGGCTAGGTTAACAAGTGTCACGAAAAATTAAGTTTTAAAGGATTTTATTAGTACCTTAATAGTATCAGAATTAAATTGACTGGCAAAAGTCATAAATAGAAGTAAATGTTACTTAAATTGTTGCCATTTGTAACTTTTTGTTTATATATTAATGCATTTTAGTTAGCAAAAATTCTTTTTTTTAACAAATTGTTTGTTTTCAAGTTTTAATAAACGGAGGTATTATAATTTATTGCTAGAACGACTGTTGTTATATATCATAATTACAATGTTATATTGCTAATAATAATTTATATATTTTTGACACAGTTTTATCTAAGGTATTTATTAGTAAGTGTTAGATATGTCTAAGATAAGTAAGAAGTGCTAAATATTTTTAAATATCATAGTAGGTCAATACATTATCCAATTTTGTTACCCACTGTATACTACGACTTAAAACCGGCAAGGGTAAATTTATTAAGTCATATTAACAAAGATTAAATAAATTACATCAATTTATAGTAATAAAACATTATCTAAATTAGCTCCGCCTGGATTAAAGAGGGGGGTATAAAAGGATGCCCTTGTAGCTGACAACGGCAAAGAATGACAGCACGACCCAGATGACAGAGTTGCGTGAAAGCCGAAAAGAAACTCAATTTTTGATTAACGGCAAGAACGGCTTTCGAATGGACAATTAATGATAGCAAAATAAAGATTGGAGTAAAAAACGTGGCTGACAACAATTTGGGCAGATCAAATTGAAATGAATAGGGAGGGAATTGGACAAACATTTTGACACATGTCTCATATTCATTTTAAATTATGGAATGTTGTGATTGTTGTTTTTGTTATTATCTTGTTGCCCCATAATTATTTTTACAACATTTACATGTACATGTTAACTTTATGTTGAATTCTTTCTAGTGTTTCATATTTGTTAAATAAATAATTCATGCTTTAGCCTGACACCATATTGAGCAGATTTATCATTCAAGCAATTATAATATTTCACGCTTGAAAACGCCATAATACGTATCAAATAATTTATATTACATATTATTAATAATAGTACTTTTTTAATATTCATTTAAAAACAGTAATTAGAACTTAAAATTAGTTTATATTCCAGTATGTGCTAGTTGTACGTGCATAATGTAATTTTATAAAACTTTGTCATGCTATGCATTACGGTTAGACTACATTTTTGCCAAAAACTATTCTCGCAGCATTTTCGTCATATAGTATAGATGTTTTTGAAAAAAATGGTTTAATATAAAATTAAAAAATAATACTATAGGGAATGAACTAGTGTACTAACAAGAGATTAATTAATAAATATGGGTCTTAATTGAATTATGTGTTTGCAGAAACCAACAGGCAGATCAATCAATAAATGGATTGTATTAACCAGTAAAGCTTAGTTATATTTAGTAAACACATGTATAAGGGATTAATTATTAAATCTCTCATTTCTAATATTTTATTAATTTATCCGTTTTATTTCAATACTATTTTACTTTGAAAAGCATAGGGCAATGCTAAATTCCTCCATATATAGTTGTACATCAAATTTTTGGCGTTAAAAATTGTGCACGTTAAAATTGCATTCGAATTCCCCCCCCCCACATAACTCCCGTCATCGGAATCATGGTGCTTTATTTATCTGGCTTAATTTAGTGAAAAAATGTTGTTGCTTTAATAATATGCATTTCTTGCAAAAGGTTAATCGTAATCCCAAAACCGTCCTTTTTTCTCAACCAGATCGGCTACGGAACATGGTCTGTTAATCGCAATATTAATTTTTTGTAGAATCCGGGTTGCTAAATTTGCAATTAAATTTTCCTGTTAATGTCAACTAGACTTGAAAATGCCTATAGTCGAGTAATATTTATTTATTTTTACTACTTTAAATGATTTAATAATAATAATAATAATAATAACAATAATTACATTAATAATAATAGTAATAATAACAATAACAATAAGAAAATAATAATAATAGTATTAATAATAATAACAACAATAATAATAATAATAATAGTAATAACAATATTAATATTAATAGTGTTAATAATAAAAATAATAACAATGATAATAATATTATTAATTATTATAAAATAATAATAATACTAATAATAATGATGATGATGATAACAATAATAATAGCGTTAATAATAATAATAATAATAATAATAATAATGTTGATGATAATAACAATAATAATAATAGCGTTAATAATAATAATAATAACAGTGTTAATAATATGGAATAATAATACTAATATGAATAATAATTATTATAAAATAATAATATGTTAATAATAATAGATGATAACAATAGTAATAATAACCCGCATTTAGTGCCGAGGGTGGGTTTTTTTTCTAATACCGGAAGTAAATGTTTTTGAAAATTAGGCCCACGTAGTAATTTATTTTTGTTTCCAAATGGTTCATCCCGAATTATTGTTTTATCAGCAAAATATACCAAGCGCCAATAAAACAATTTTCGTTTAATGCACTTGTTACAAAACATATATCTACATTCTTTTTGTTTTTTATTAATAAATGGTTTAACTATTGGCGATTAACGTGTTAAACCAAATTCTCTTGCACGGCTTCTTACCATCGAATAACTAAATTCATGTAAATTATTTTTTACAATATTTGAAATAGGCTTGTTGTAATTTTATTTAATTCCATTAAATTTTTTTAATTATCGGTTTTACTTGTTTTTCTTTTTCTTCCAACATTATCATAGTTTCTTGGTTTTTGTCCATTCAAAACAAGATAAATTGTTGTAAGACTTAATCTATATAATTCCGCTAATTGTTTAGGCAAAAATCCAGTGTTTTAATTTTTTTAATAATATGATGTTCATTGTCATTAAGATGGTAATCTTTTCTATCGTTGGTATTCATTTTACAGAACGAAAACAAGGAAATTAATCTGATTCTCAAGGTCAATTATAATTTAAAATTAAAAATTTTTTTAGATTATTGAAAAAAAAATTTATAAAAAAAAATAATAAATAATTTTTTAAATATATTTTTAAGTAATTAAATTTTATGACGATACAACTGGATCAAAGTTGAATGTATAAATTTTAACTATTAAACGTTGTTTATTTTTAATGAAATTACGCACACAAATTAATAATCGACCAATTATTATAAAAAATATATACATTCAATTTATTATCCACGTTTATATGAGCGTTGTTTTTAACATATGCTATTTTGGCCGACTTAGGGTTTTTAAATAAATATTTCTGAATAAATATAAAGCACCTATTACATATTCTACATTATTTAAAATTTTTAATATTTATTTTTACCAAAAAGTAGTTGGAGATAACAAATTAATTTAGATTAATTTTTTTTTGAATTTTCAACACTAATTTATTCAGAGGCTGTATATATATTTATTAAAAGTCCCTACAGATTTTTTATATTAACGCACTAATGAGAACTATTGAAATAAACACAAAATAAAAGTCTTAAAAATGGTATTTTAACATTAATTTTAACGTTAATAGTAAGAATGAAAAACAACATATTCGATGAAATTTATGCTACAGTAGTAAGTATATCTCTTATTGAGTAATATATTTATTAGAGGATTATATTGCGTTAATCAAAATTTTTAATATATATATATATATATGCTAAAAACGTAGTTAAAGAAAGGAAACAACTTTATCAACCGTATAATTTAAAACTTTATTTCACAATATACAGACAGTTGTACATTACAGAGACGTTTAACGGTACAAAGCTCGACTTCAACCTGGTTTTGATCCTTACCACTGGCACTCAATCGGGCCTACCTTTGGCTTGGTAATAATGTCTACAACTGAAAGATGCATTTCTAGTCAAAATATTTAGTTTTAGTAAAAATCAACATTTAAAAATAAATGCACATTTAATTTTATCCTAAACATGAACTATGTTTTAGTCAAACGCTGAACACAATTATTAAATATAATGTTAAACATTAGACTACGTACCAATTGAAATTAAACGTTTATTGGTTATTGAATGCTTTATTGTACAATGTACTACAAAGGATTAGACAACAAATGTAATTGGTTTTTGTAATCATTTAGTTCAAGTGGCTTGGTAACAACGAAGACAGAAAATGTAAAAATATTAAATTTTGATTTGTTTTTAAAATATCCGATTAGCTTTTTTGGAAAACATTTTTTAACACATTGATGAATACAAAAATTATTTAAAATACTCCACATTTTTTGTATGCAATAAAAATTATTATTTTAACAATTTTATATATATATATATATATAATGTAATTTTACATATATTATTAATAATTATGTGCTTAAATCATTAAGAAAATATTTTTTTAACATTTGAGATTTATATTTTTAAATGTATACAATATAAAAAACAACTTTATTTAAAAGATATTAATAAATAATAATTTGAAATAAGATTATTTTTAATATATATATATATATATATATATATATAATATATTAATATTATTATTATTATTAATATTATTATTATTATAATTACAAACCCCTTTGCTTAAAAAATAAGCATGAGCAATACAACAAAACAACAAAGTCACATAATTCCAAAACAAACATGAAACAATATTATTTTATTATATTTTGCCAACATGTTTGTTTGATCCCCATGAAACATCTATTTCAATTAGATCTTGCCGAATAATTTTTAAAGGAATTTTTCTGTGATTTAATTCTAATCTTTTTAATGCATAGTATTATTTATCGTTCTTACCGTTCTTGCTTATCTTCGAGCGCGTCAAATCGAAAGTTGACTTAGTAATTTTTTTCGTCTAATTGTAATAATGTCATGTAGTGAATGAGCCGCTCTTTTGTAATCTCATTATTATTATTATTATTATTATTATTATTACTGTTATTGCTGCCAATACATATTACTATTATTATTGGGATGCTAATAATCCTGAGGATTTGAGTAATGCTTATAAAGTCTCATAATTTCCAATAATGGTGATATTCTGACTGTTATCCTCCATATAGTGCAGGTAATCATGGATCAGGTGCCCCCTAGGTAATTCAGACCACAACAAACATATCCGATACAAGGGCGCATAACTGGGCTTTCCACATGGTAAGGGTGCGAACATACACTCCAGGATACTTTAAAAGGCATCTAAAGGTATACGTATACTATAGTGTAGCCCCTTGGGCTAAGGGAGATAACCCTGACAAAAAATCAGGCGGCCTCGTCAATCTTTGCGAACAGTGGCGACGTCAGTTGCAAGATGCTGTTTACCAACCAAGAAACTTTTAGCAATGTTAATGGTTATTAAGCCATCGAAATCGATCGTTCTACATGTCGTATAAATATGGGAAATAATGAAGAGGTGATCACGTTACCAACCAAAATGAATGAAATGAATGATTATTATTATTATTATTATTATTATTATTATTATTATTATTATTATTATTAATTAATTAATTAATTAAATTGTGTTAATGTTTACAAAACGGCAAAAGTTGATAATAAAGGTGCAACTGAAAGATTATTGTATGTTTTATTTTAAATTCA